>JADLZN010000271.1:0-293871 GCA_018155175.1 Sinocyclocheilus anophthalmus
ATGTCTCTAGAGCAGCTAGTACGGCCGTCCCCTGCCGGTCCGCTGCTTCAGTGCACTGAGCTAGCTGCTCTAAGCGCACTACAAGCCAGTCTCGCGAGACTGGTTCAATTAGGAGGTCACCTGGCGGTGTGGGAGCTCCTGCCGAGTGTGCTTCATTGGGTCCTGCCCTGAGCAGGTTCTGGTTCTATCAGTCGAGTCTTCCTAGCAGATGGCGCTGGTTTGAGGACCGTCATTTTTAGAGAAGACTTCAGTTATGAGGGTCCTGATGCTATGGCTCAGGACCTCGGAGGGCAGGCCCCTCTGGGGAAGAGCGGTTCTCACCCGCATCACACGGTGCCCTTACCTCCCCTAGTGTCCCTCATGATATCATTCGGCCAACCCTGCCGTGGTTTCCACGCGCAGCTTCTCCGTCGAGCTCCTTCTCTCATTTACCGCACACGTCCTGCCCATGTAAGTTAGGCTATAGATCCTTCCTCCTCCGCCGCATTGTCAATGGGTTCAACCCCGCTATGGTGGTCCCGAGCAGGCTCTGGGTCAGGGCACATAAGTTTCCGCTTTTGAGGGAAGGAGGCCATCTAGGTTGGTCCTCCTCACATAGCAGAGTCCGTTTCTACTAACAGTGGCCTCTCAGTTTCCGAGGAAGGATGGAGTGTCTTCCTATTTTTAGATCGCATCATTTGAACAAGCTCAGTCATGCACTGAAGTTCAGCAGCACACTCGCACTCCACAATCTTTTCCTCATATCAATTCGATGGACTGGTTGTTGCATGATCAATCAAATATGCACTGTCTCCATCCTTCCCATCACAGGCGTTCCTGAGGTTTACTTTTGGGCCAAAGGCTACCACCCCTATTACTTCTTTTGGCCTTGCACTCTCAACCCCACACTTTCACTAATCAACCACTCAAAACGCTTGGTGATATTAGCTCACTCAGAGTGGTGTCAGTTCGGATCGAATGTCTTTCTCGCTCACAACGAAAGAGCTTGTTTAAACGTAATGCCAAGAAAAGGGTGCTTTCCTCCAGACAGAGAACCCTTATCTGGGCTTGGGTTGTGGAAGCTTCGCCCACGATGAGCACTATGTCTCCTTGCTCGTATCGAGTCGATCCTCGTCGTGATGTGAGAGACGTCCCTTACATGCCTTAAACATGGTGAACCGGAAACCTTGGTTCTTATCTCAGCCTGGTTCTGGAGCTCTGTTCGTCCGCCATATGCAGCGACTGATGCATCTTCACCGGTTGGGAGCATTCTTAGTGGCCGCCGCGCCCACGGCCTTGGAGCGCCGCCATCTCACGGTGCTGCATAAGTTGGCTGGAGATGCTGGCTGTGTTTCTAGCTTTGAAACACTTCCTCACAGGCCTAAGAGATCGCTATGTGTTGATGCGCACCGACAACACAGCAGTGGTCTTTTATATACAGTATGTGGGGGCAGACATCCTGTCGAGGCAGGGGCCAAGACCCAGGGAATTGAGGCTTAACACCGAGGTGGTGAAGCATATATGGAGTATATTTGGCTAGGCTCAGGTGGACCTGTTTGCGACTAGAGACATCGCACTGTCCCCTCTGGTCCTCTCTGACTCATCCAGCTCCACTGGGGTTGGATGCAATGGTACAGACGTGGGCTGAGGGCTTCGTAACCTTTCCCCGGATGTCTGATCCACCGGATTCTGGAGAGAGTGCGCTGGATCAGGTCAGTCGACTGCCAGTAGCCCCGGTACCCTTTCCCTCTCGGGCCATTCATTGGAATACAACCCGCTTCTACACATGTTTCCTCTGCGGTGTGCTGAGGCCGAGGCCTCCAGCCTGAGAAGATTATGCTAAGTGGTGGATCAGGATGCTAATCCATAGCCTTGAGCCCTCTGATCTCCCCTCTCCTTCAGGGTTCAAGGCTCACTCCTCCAGAAGTTGGCATTCGGGATGGCGGGCCCTGCCTACTTTAGCCATTCCTGGCTCCTCTGTTCTCTCGCCCTAGCTGTGCAGTTTTCCACACTAGGCAGAGACTTAGAAGTGTGGCGGCGTGGGCATTCTCGTTCCCCGAGCGTTCAACAGCTCGAGTTCCTGAAGGTAATTCTCCAGTTACACTGTACCCATGGTTCCCCCCCGAAGGAACTGATCCTCTCTCAGGTCCATATTCTGAATCCTGCCAACGTTGCTTCACCTCCTAGAGCTGGGACGCCTGTTTCCTTTTCCACCGCACCATGCTTTAGCTTTCTGTTGCTACTTCACCCCGCCCGGAGTCTCGCCCATCCATTGAACTGATTACACATGTGATTCAGAGGGGTCACGCTGAGGCATTCCCTTAGCTTTCGCGCAGCGTCCGTTCCCTTCGGGGAACCATGTTACATTCGTACCCTGGCGACGTTTCCTCTACAGATTATTAACACATTATATGATTTATTTATTTATTTTTGAAAATAGCACTTGGAATATTTTAGGTGATGGCATTACTGTTTTCTTTTTGAATTGGTATATATTTAAGGCATTCATTAATAATTTGCAACATTGCATGTACAATTTGTGTACATGTAATATAAGTACAGATGGCTTTAAAGCTTGGAACTTCATGATTATGGATGAAGCTTTCAATTTTGCTTCTGTTTAAAATATGTGGTGTTCTCAGCCTCTCTGATTGTAGGTAATAAAACCTTGACCTTGTTGTCTTCAAATATTTAAAGAGATGACTTCGGCCATTAAAAGCCTGAGGAAAACACAATATCACTCTGTAAAAAAGGGGAAGGCACTGGCGTGTATAGCGTAAGATGTGAAGATGTGACTGTGTATTTAAACTATTGGTCATCAGTTCAGGTTTTTGTACTTTTCTTGTACGGTAGATTTCGTATGCTGCTTATTAATAGTTTATAGTTAATAGGTAGTTAAGTTTAGATATGGGGTCGGATTAAGGGATCTAAAATATGGTCATGCAGAATAAAGCATTAATGTGTTTTATACTATATTATACTAATAAACAGCCAATATGCTAGTAATATGCATGCTAATAAGCAACGTTCTTATATGATAATTGTCCCTACACATACGTTAACATTATTGTGTGCCTCGTGATCTTTCAGTGAGTCTTTCTAAATGAGCAGAGGGCCGTTGTCCTGCTCTGTTAGGACCACACACACCATTAAAGTTCAAACTTCTCTGAAGTCATTGTAATTTCAGACTCATTGTCTTGTTATACCACCCCCTCTAGTTAAAATATCTGCTTTTACCCTTCAGGCTGACAGTTTAGACTCTGTCTTTAGGTATAATGAGAGTGTTTCAGACTGAGTCAGGAGCAGGATGGTCAATTCTCCATCTGGCCATTGTTAAATGTCATTCATTGTGCCATAACAATGTGAGGAGCATAGACAGGCACTAAATGTCGTGTTTTCACCATGGCTTTTGGGGCTCTTTCCTTAAGATCTTCTGACACAAACGGAAAAGAATACCAAACCAGAATACTCGTTATTCTGTTGTGTTCAAGGCAAGCAATGTCACGATGCATGTTACAGGGTGATGGCATGTGGGTTTCTGTCACATTATATCTAAGATTATAGCATTTTGTTTATGAAATACATAAATATACAAATGCTTTTCTTTTGAACTTTTTATTTTCTTCAGAGAATCCTGAAGAAATTTGTATCTTGTTTCCACAGAATATTAAGCACAACAGCTTTCAACAATTTTCTTAAACAAATTTACAATTATATTTTAAAATATATTCAAATAAAAAGTTCTTTTAAATTGTAATATAAATTTACAATATTTTTTTTATTCTATTACTCTCTATTTTCTATCAAATAACTGCAGTCACGTCTAATTTATCCAATAGGCCTAATTATAAACTGTTTCACAGAGTGCAATATCTTTGGATGTAGGAATGTTTATGCCCAGTGTATATTTCAAACATGAATAATTTTATGTTTTGTGGATCTTTAAGGACGTCCTGCTATGTATGTAGTTTTTGCTGTACAATCACCTCTGAGCTATTAAAACCCTTGTCCAAAATCAGCCATGCAGCTAGTAATTGATTTTCAAGATCAATACTGTCTAGCCCAGTGCAGCGATATTTAAACAAACCCTCATTGATAGTGGGAGACTTTAAACATTTTCTTATTTAAACTGGGCATGCAATAACAAGCTGTTATACTATCATAATTCATTGTAAATCCTGACCTAGGGATCATTAGCAGACAGCGTTGCTTATTAAGCAGTTGTTATTTTGAGGACTGCGGGCTGAGGCGTTGTTGGCATGCAGAGCGGATTGTGGACTGCTCACCCTTTCCTGCTCTCTGCCTGCAGCTCAGCTGACAACACACTTTCTTCATCCATCAGAGAAACCAGCACATCAATGTGAGACTTTGCAGAATTAACATCTTATCACTCTCTCCTTCCTTGTCCGTTTCCTTTGCTTCTCCCTGCCTATTGCTGTTCTTTTTCTTGTTTTCTAGTTTTAGTTTGAATATCATGGCATGTCAGTGAAAGTATAATCACATATTAACATGCATCATATTTGTGTGCATTATATATAAAAATAATTATCTATAATTATCTGCAAGTTGTTGGGAAGTTTCAAACCTGTATGAGCTTCTTTTGTTCCTTGTGGTTTGGAGAGAAGCAGCTCGGACATTCTGCCTAACATATTCTTTTGTGTTCCATTGAAGAAAGTAAGTCATACAGGTTTGCAATTACATGAGGGTGAGAAAATGACCAAATCCTAATTTTTTTTTTTAAAGTTTGTGTCTTTTCTTGAGCATGCATTCTTGCATATCTGCCAGAGGTTTTTCCAGTGAATGTCATGTACAGGCTCCCTCACTCTTTCGTCCACCAGCCTTAATTAGCATTAATCACTTCTCACACTTCTTGCCTTGTAAAAGATGCCAGCTGCCAATTTTCAGTGATTATTCTCATTTAGGTAGGGGAAAGGGACGTGGTGTCAAAAGTTGCGTTCTGATTCACAGGGTTCCTTCGTAGTGTTCACTGCTCAAAATTTATAATTTGGAATTGACTGTCACATAGTACAATAGATTCAGGATTTCGGGTATCGTAAAATATTGTAATTTATATTTATTTACACTATATGTGTAGGGGTGGGAATCTTTAGGCACTTCACGATCCGATTCCGATTCTGGGAGTCACGATCCGATTCCAGAACGATTCTTGATCTACTTTTTTCCCCCTTATTAATTAATTAGTTTACTGACTTGAGAATCTTAAAATCCTTACATTTACATATCCTTACATAAGTAGTTAAGTACTTTTTAAAATAATTACAAATTGAACAAAATAATTAAAATTTGTATGTTAAGAATTTTAAACAAATATAAATTCAAAACATACACGCAAGTAGCAAATAATAAAAGAGGTGCATAGAAACATATTACAAACAACAAACGAAGAGTGTTTTCAGTATTTAAGATTATCTGAACGTGTGATTTTTTTATTTATTTTTTTTTCTTCATCTTTACTGTAGTTTTTTACTGTGACATAGACAGCGGGAGATCTATTAAGCTGCATTCACACACGGATCTCTTTTGAAATATAATTAGTAATGTGGTTTGTCCCCATCGGTTAAATCCCTTAATACTACTGCTGTGTTTACTTTAATTTTGCGAGAGAGAATCGCGATTAATCGTTGATACATTTTTTCGCCAACTCCTAATATTTATGACGCGCGTGCACAGTGACTGGTGTGTAGAATTTCCCTCTCCACTGTTCAATGATTTATCACTGTATTAATTGTGTCCTATTCTATTTGCAGGAGTCTTTCAGACTGACCATATACTTTCCTCACAATTCAAATAGAATGAGTGAATGCCAGGGTTTTTCTTTCGGGTAATTTTTGCAGGAATAGTTGTGAAGAAGAGTCACAGTTGCTTAGTGCATGCAAATTACTAGCATGTTCACCGCTCTAACGAACACTTGGCAATTGGATCGCCCTTTAGTAATTTTTTTAGTTTACGCGATTATTGATAATCAATTAGTATTAATATAGAACTAGTAATTTAGAATTAAAGTGGTAACCATGTATAATGCATTTTAGTAATTTTAAACTGAACTTAGGGAATGGTGGTGTGCTTTTTTTGGTCATTTCGGTGTTTCTGTCTAATGTAAAAACTAGCAATAATGCTGATAATAAATAATCATACTATGAATTTTCTACTAACAACAATAAAAAGCACTAAGGATTAACCAGCTGCTGGATTCAGAATATAATCAGGTTGTGTGCTTCGCAGCTCGAATGATTTCGAATCAAAACAGGACGCTAATAGTGATGGCCAGCCAATGAATTGTCATTTGCTCATTAGCTCCCCCACTACCGAGAAACCCGGCAGTTCTAAAATCTGAAGACATTTTTGTTCACCGCTGACAACGGATGATAAGAACTAAAACTCTTTTTGATAACACACACAAAAGCCTATGACGTACTCCTACCTTGACATTTTCGTCAATGGATAAAAATGAGACGAAAATGTTAGGGAGGGGCGATTTGGGAAGAGATTCAATCAGAACGAATCTGCTGCGTGGCTCTGAGGTTATGCATACATATGAACCGGCGGGACATAAGCTAACATACACTTGCTGCACATCGCATAAAATGTTCAAAAATGTCAATATCTGGGAGTAAGAGAAGAGCAGACATATGGATAAATCTGACGACACAAGAGAACGTGTACAGTACATCGTGTAACAATCAGTACATTGCATCCATTGCAGCTGTGCATTCGGTTTTTAAAGGGACAGCAGCCTAATTTAGTTGCTGTTGAATGTGTCATTGTGTTAATCAAGCAACAAAAGAAAGACGGAAAATCACGCACTGCTTTTGACTGAAAAACCTTAGTAGCCCTAAAGATTATCTAAATTTATTTATAGAAATAAATGTCTGCTTGAAAGAATGAAGAATATGGTAAACAAGTTGCTATAAAGAATGCATAATTAGCCTATATAACTATTGGTATTTCATTAAAAAGAAGACCATGTTCTTGTTCTTTATGAGAAGTGGTTTTATTTAATTTTAACATAAAGGTATGTTGTGTGTCACCGCAGTTAAATCGGTGTCTATCATGATAAAACCTTAATATCAAACCTATATAATGTGTTTGGAAATTTTAGAGAAATGCTTAATAAATTCACTGTAACTAAACCCATTAGATTTTAGCCGACTAAATTTACTGTAGATGTAGTCGACTAAAATCTTATGATATTTAGTCGACTAAAACTAGACTAAAACTAAAAACAATTCAGATGACTAAAATATGACCAAAACTAAATGGCATTTTAGTCAAAATACTATGACTAAAACTAAATCTAAATTTGCTGTCAAAATTAACACTTCTGCATGGTATGTAATACTCTCTCGCTCTGTCTCTCTCTTTGCGTGTGAGAAAAAAAGCAAAGCAACGGCAAGTCGTGCGCCTTCACACGTTTACGTTACATCAAATACAGGTGCGCTGCGCATCCATTCAGATGAACTGAAAAATAACAGATCGCTTGACTGATGTGAAACTCTAATCGCTCAGTGTTTTCAGCGAGTGGAAATATATCTGTGCTAAACTTATACTTAGCCTCCAACTCACGCACTGGCGAGTAAAATCTGAGAATTTATTAGCCAGTGGCTAATATCAGACATCATTTAGTCACCCAGGGTGAAGATTTAGTCACATATGCGAGTGATTTACTTGCAATGTGGAGGGTTGATGTTGACTCTGCATTAGTACTTATTAACACATATTAATGCCTTATTGTGCTTGACCCTATTTTAGATCCCTTAACCTTACCCAATATACCCAATATCTAAACATAACTACTACAACAACGACCTTACTAACTATTAATAAGAAGCACATTAGGAGTTTATTGAGGGAAACGTTATAGGGATAGTTCACCCCAACATAAAATGCTATCAAACAGTTGATGGTCCCCATTTAATTCCATAGTATTTATTTCCCTACTGTGGAAGTCAGTGGGGACACCAACTGCTTGGTTCTTCAAAATTCTTTACAATATTGTCTTTTGTGTTCAGCATTAGAAAGAAATTTATACAGGTTTGGAAAAATATGAGGATGAGTAAATTATGACAAAATGTTCATTTTTGGGTGAAACTTTCTGGTTTCTATTATTAATTAATTGACTTAACTTTACTTTAACCGTGAATAAGTGTTACCAAATAGTTTACCAAATAGTTTTGTGTGGTCATTTCAAAATGTTATCAGTGGAGTCTGGACTGGTTCATTATTTTCTTTCTTTTGAAAGCACAGCCCTCAATTAGCTACCATCAGCCATATGAACTGATTTATACTTAGCAATACTTTTAGTGAAATAGTCTGTGTACGTCTTTCTCCTAGTCATTTATTTACATTTAGTTTGTTTTGAAGGTATATTTCTAACTCTCAGACATTGTGGAGTATTCAAGACACTAAAACCCTTTTTACATTTGAGGTAATTGATTTTGTTTTCAACTATCTTGTCTTGAATGTCAATCTTCTCTCTTAGTTTTAATTAAATCCATGACTGAGCTCCATCAAGGTCATATGCCAAGTTTGGATCAATAAAGAAGGACTGGCCAAAGATTGAACTGGTTCGATAAATCTATAACGTCGCTCTAGTCCTTCAGCTAGAATCTTCTGAAATACAGTGGATGTTGCAAGGGATTATTTTTTTCTTAATCTCCCACCCTCATTTTCTTGTTCTGTAGTACAGTACTTGATGGTTAGTCACAGACACACTTGTTTGATTTCTTTCATAGAAGAAAAGGCGGTGTGCCTTTTTAAAATTCCTCCTCTTGCAATTAGTATTCCTTAATTTATTTTCTAAAACACAGAAAATAATTATGAGGTCCAAATTAAAACAAATTAAAAGTGAAAAGCTCTTTTGTTTGTTTTCGGTTTTGACAGTAGTTCGGTTTATACCATGAAATCCAATGTGAAATTTTCTAGTATTACACACTGTAGCACTAAAAATACTATTTGGAAACTCACCACTTGGAAAAGGTCAAAATTAGATTGAAAAGCCACCACTGATCTCACAGTCTGCATTTAACCTACCTATACTTTGTGGATTACATGTTAGAAGGGACTATCTTGCAGCTGATGCAAAAATGAAACTGACTGCTTGCCATCTGTACGATGAAACAACATTATTTCTGATAACAGTGCCATTTTCAAGAAAGTCTCTGAGAAAATGATGTCCAGCTGTGCCAGCATGCCATTCTGGATGCTCTCATCTGTTGTGGTTAGACATCATATTCCACAAGGTTAAATGTGCTTTGAGGAAAAAATCTGTTGCAGTGTTGACTTACAGTTTTGCGGTAAAATGTCAGTCGATGAGTGGTGGCAGGTGGACTGGGATATGAAGCGAAAGATGCATTAAGGCTGGGCTGAATCGTATGAGATTGCTCACGCTTTGCCATTTTGGCAACTGATGCACAGCAGATGTGTCAGAGTTTCAGTATCGCATGTCTGCTCTGTCATGATTTTCACTGTCCATAAATATGATATGCCGATGGAAATTGTCTGCTGGGGAAAATATTTTGAATGATTGATGGTTCCAAAGAAGATTCTGCTCACAACATGGACCAAGACATCAAGGGTGATGTCATATTTAATAACTTAAATGGTGAGCATAAATGGATTACAACGCTAAGAGATGCAATTGTATTCATTCTTCCATTCTGTACACACAAAGGGTTTGCTTTAGAGAACCTGAGCTTCAGGACACATGTTGTCTTAGTAACTTTAATGAGAACTCAGGGGACAGCTGACCTCTCACATTCTCTCAGGTTTTGTAGTGAGGCCTGTATACAATATTTTTTTTTAAAGCTAAGATTTAAAAAGCTATGATGTTAATGTAATTGATTTGAACTGAAAAATTATTTGAGTGCATCTGTTAAAATATCTATATTTTATCTTTATTTATCTATGCATCTTTTTTGTACTATTACAAATAGGCTACAATCTATACTAACTATAGATTAACTATAGACTAACATTAGATGGTGGCTTTGTTTTCAGGATCTGCTCTGCATTTAGAGAATCTGCTACTGAATCCGTTTGATATTCTGCTTACTGCTCCGTGAACATGGGACCATGTTTTGCTATTTTTCTCTGAATAATGGCTTCAACTGTTATGCTAAGGTGCTGCAATATTGAAACTCTGTACCACAGTTTGTTTACGTATTGAAATTGGAAGGTATAATTGCTTGAGAGAGAAAGGAGAAAGTAATTGACTTTATTACATTAAACTAGCAGATTAATGAAGTGACAACGTTTCCTCTTTTAAAGTTCATTGCATTATTTCTTCCACTGCTATCTTAGAACTTAGCACATTATGGTGGGTTAAGTGGCTTATATTCATATTTTTTGATACATGATAGCTTTAATGACAGAATTAAGAATTACAATTGGCTACAATGCGGCAAATGGGTCTGAAATGGCTCTGTGTATGTATATCATCATTTTAATGGTGACTCATGAAATACTGTAAGTGCATTTGCATGGTTAGCTCATTTTTTTTTAGCTCACTTGATTCAGTTTTTTTCTGTTCATTCCTTAATGCACACATAATTTGGTTTATGGTGTTGTTCAGAAGTGAGGAGAGCATGCTGTGGCGATGATAACTCTGTAGCAAGGAGTTTACATTGTAGAACTGGCACAAAATGTGTCTCATTGGCTATTTTCATAGCTAAAACAGATTTATCCATTCTCCGTTCTCATGCATAGCATTAAAGAAGATTGATCAGTGTGGGCCTGTGTGTGGGTTTTTAGGTCCTTTCCCCTGGATTTCTCACTAGCCCTTGAGAGCCCTCATATCACCACATGGTAAATAAATCAGCCTGTGCAACTTTCCTCTGAAGCGATTTCATTTACCTCACAACCAGTGAGCTGGAGAGGGCTGTTTTACTCACCTGCCGATTAAAGAAAGGCTGTAGCCACAAAAGAATCAACTGAGATAGAAAGGAAGCAAGAAAAGGGTAATGTCTTTTGAGGTTAGCATCCACTCTAACTGATTTAGAAATCCTGTTTTTGCTCTTTGTGTCATCCAAAACAAGTCAAAATCAGAGGTTAGAATACAAGACACAAAAGTTATGCCTAGTATTTATAGAACAAATGAAGCAGCCAGTGCACCAAATACACCATTTCATTATTCACATAAAACTGCCTGAACATATTGTAATTATAATAAGCCAGTCAACCCTCTCAGTTCTTTCTTTGTTTTTTTTTTTTTTTTTTTTCTGTTTTTTTTTTTTTTTTTTTTTTCTTTTTTGTTTTTTTTTATTTTTGTTTTTTTTTTTCTTGTTTTTTTTTTTGTTTTTTTTTTCTTTTTTTTTTTTTTTTTTTGTTTTTTGTTTTTTTTTTTTTTTGTTTTTTTTTTTTTTTTTTGTTTTTTTTTTTTTTTTTTTTTTTTTTTTTTGCAGAGAACGGACACGTTGTATCCCTTTCCATGAGCTGTGCCTAGCCGTTGTATATTCTTTCACATAGCATACAGCTTGTTTTGCTTTTGGAAAATATATAAGACAAACTTATTTGGTTTTATTTATCAAACAAATATTAATGATGGTGCAGAGGGATTTTTAAGTCATTATTTTTTTCCCAGATTTTATCATTTAGGTACTGTATTTTACAGTAGGCAGTAGGAGATTGAGATGGAACTGGATTGTTTGTGTGTACTGATTGCATTTTTGAAGATTTGTGACCCATTTCATTTTCATATTGAATAAATGCAATTCTTTGTAGTATTACTCTGGAAGAGGGCTGAATAAGAATGCTGCTTAAAATGATTCAAATTAAATTCTTGTGTGCGCAAAGATTAAGATAAGCCAGAGGACTCATGTTTTGATTTTATGTTGATAGGATAATAGTTGCTACTGTATGTCATTTGCTCATATTTAGTTTAATCTCATTTGTATTTTATTGCAAGGGGATCTTAAATGTCTGGCATTTAATTTTATTGGATTTTATTTCATAGATTAGATTGTATTTAATTTATTTTCTAAAAATCCCTACAAATTCTTTCATTTGATATCAAACTGCTATTGATTGGTGTTCTGTACCCAGATGGCAGTCAGTATAAAGAGCCTAAAATATATTTATGCACACATTTGCCATAGTATTTTTTTTACTCTACTCTTTATTTTTTTTTCCAGAGGAAAGGAAGTCAGTAGCTGCTGTAATAATATTCTCTGTGCTAATATAAAACATGTCTAATGTTATGCATGAAGCAGAATATGAGGGTAATTGTTCTCAGAGAGAGCTTCTTTTAGAATACAGCTTTTCTTCTTCACCACTTAACATTTAATTTATTATTCACTTTTCTTCCTGCAAATGACAGTAGTTTCAGTTTAATAAATTTTCTTATCTCAACTCACTTTTAGAGGATTACTAATGCAATATGGGAATGAATGTCTATAAGGTGGGGTTGCATCTGAATTTGCAATGTCGTACTATGCTGCTCATTACAGCATTCGATTTTAAGCTCTATTGTTCAAGTGTGTCTTGTATCGAACTACTGTGAGTATAGTCTTATCTAGAGGATGAAAAATGAAAGCAATTGGAGGGCTCAAGCTAAAGATTCATTCTCATGTATTGCTACTTTATGAAACCTCTTGATATGCAAGTCAATTGTTATTTAATTGGTGCTATTTCATATTGTTTCTATCTAGAATTTCATTTGTGATATATCAGTATGCAACATGAAGCAGAAAGCAAATTCAATCATCAGACATTTCTCATTCACAAATGTAATTAATCTAGCCCCACTTTGAGGGTTCTCATGCCCCACTTATTTCTTGTAATCACCTGTGTAGGAATACCACAGATAAACTTTAAATTACACTGCTTGACTTATTTATAAAAATTTTTTTTTTTTTTTTTTTTATAGAGTTATTTGTTACAAAAGTAGAGGGGGGTCCTGTAGCGAATCATGGTTTTGTTAAGAATAAATATCATATTTCAAAAGAAATAACACTTTGCTCCACTTCGATATCTGTCCTCCGCTGGAAGGAGTTAGGCAGGTGATGTGGACGTAGGAGCAGCGCTAGCGGTGCCTTTGAGATAGCTAGTATCGCGAGTTTGTAGTCCTGGGGGGTGAGAGAAAAGTGTTTATTACGTTTGAAATGTGGATATTTTTCTTATAAAAATGCATGGATTCGCTACAGGAGACTTTTATTCACCCCCGGAGTCGTGTGAGGCACGTTTTTATTATGGATGCGCAAGCTTTATTTGACGACTTGTGAACTGTTCACAGAAAAACTGCAATGATGGAGCTTTGAATAGCCAGGACAATTTTTTATATAACTTTGATTGGATTCGTCTGAAAGAAGAAAAGTCATATACACCTAGGATGACTCAAGGGTGAGTAAATCATGGGGTCATTTTCATTTTGGGTGAACTAACCCTTCAACAAGCTTGCAGACAATACAAAGCCCTTAAAGATGTTTAAAACAGCCATTTCTGAATCGCAAAAGTCTGATATCCACAACAGACATCATTAGTGGCACCGTAGATGGCAAGGTACAAAAAGCGAGTAGTGGCATGTTCTTGATATTATTGTTTTAGCCACTAAAGGCACACCCAACCCTGGCTTAACTGTGAGGATTGTTGATGCAGCAGAGCTTTTTGTCCCAGATCTCTTCTGCTAGCCTGTTTTGATGGCTTCTAGCGTCTGGAGAGCAGATGGGCATCAGTGCCATCTAAGGTAAATGTGAGATGGGCTGAGGGAGCCAGCAATCTCCTCTCTGTCACTGCAGACAAATCTGAGAGCTAATGTTGCTGATAAGGTAAAATGACACCTGTAATGAATGCCCAACAATGAACAAGTGTGACCGGAGTGTTGAATGTGTGGAATTGAGAATAGAGTCAGATCTGTGAAGTGGAGAGAGAGAAAACAAGTGAGTGAAGGAGAATGCTTTTGTGTGAGCTTCAAGTACTGGCTGCTTTTCACACTTTTGACCATACGTTGAGCTAGTGAAACAACTTCCTTAACATGCAGCCCACATCTTTTAGTGAGCCAAAACTGGAACTAAAACAAAAACTCCTTCTACAAAGATCTTCAAGTGACAAAAGGAGTTCTAAACCCATTCTGTGAAGGAAATGTTGTCTGCCAGGCTCATTTGAATGTGTAGAGCTGCTTGTGGTTCCTGTGGGTTGTACTTCTACAACTTGAAATGGCTTCTAAGTGATTGGGAGTTTAACCTATTGCATAACATGCAGAGCCACACTTTAAAGCAGCAATTGCTAACCAAGTGGTTACAGCAAGTTTAATCTGGTCCTGAGAATATGTTGCTTGCATTATGTGACCCTGGACCACAAACCAGTCACAAGCGGGTCAATTTTTGAGATTGAGATCATCTGAAAGCCGAATAAATAAACTTTCCATTGATGTATGGTTTGTTAGGATAGGACAATATTTGGCCGAGATACAACTATTTGAATATCTGGAATCTGCCTTCAAAGTTTTTATATATATACAGTAGGAAATTTACAAAATATCATTCATGGAACATGATCTTTACTTAATATCTTAATGTTTTTTGGCATAAAATAAAAATTGCTAATTTTGACCCATACAATGTTTTTTTGGCTATAACTAAAAATATACCCCAGCGACTTTAGACTGATTTTGTGCTCCAGGGTCACAAATATGTGTGTGTGGATGATTAAAAAGTCATTATTATAGAGTTAAATATTTTGTTATTATACATTTTGTTGTTTTGTATTTTTCAAAGAAAAATTATGTTTGACAATTTGAATGGTAGTGGAACATTCATGCAGTATATAAATACTCATTAAAAAGCTGTTTATTTATGCAACAGTCCTTGTCTTGCTCACATTTTCACTTACTCTGTCACTTCCATCAAATATAATGCAGTTGTAAATTAACAGATTGTTGTTGTTTAGTTTAAAAATGAGTCGGCTTCAAAAAGCTTCACCACAGAGGAATAGAGAAGGTGAATGTTTTGGAAAGTACAATTTTATTTTACTTTTGGCGCTGATGTTGTAGTAAGATACAGAGGTTGACCGATTGATTGCTTTTGCCAATAGCCGTTTACTGGATTATTCATTATTAATCAAAATCCATACTGATAATTTTTCGGGTTGCATCCGTTGCTGGAGCGGCTGAGAAGGGTCTGATGTCATTATACAGTACGAGAGCCTCTAGACATTACAAGCTATATGAGTTAGGCCTAAATGTTTTTTGTTTTGTTTTTTGTCATCAGAATCTGTATTAGAAGCGAGCAGGCATTTGTCTTGGTCATTTGAGTTGTAGGGTTTTCAAGAGCTGAGCCTGGTTTGTCTCTTCCTATCAGCCTCTAATTCTCTGTCCTTCATTAAAACCTATCATGCCCTTCACCAAACATGTACCTTCACCAACAGGTACTGGATAGTTCATCCTGTCATTTGACTGCTGCTTTCTATACATGTACGTGGGGAAGACAGTGACATCCAAGTAGCATTCCACAACTTCCTGCTTTTACAGTCAGTAACTTACAGAGACAGTATGTCAGCTTCGTCCACAAGGTCCATATGCTCATCGCAGTCATCTTATTGCAGTGGCAACCTTTTTGCTCCTTGTCAGATTAGTGAAGGATACAGGACAGTAGCTGTTTGACAGAACTGTTACACTCACGTATCTTCCCAACTCACAGATGAAATTGCATCAAAAGCTAGATAGTCCTTTCTGAAGTCCCTGTCTGAGCTGATAAATAATTTTTGGTTGACATTAGTGGTCCGTTCCATCTTTTGCTCAATTTAACTCTTGTAAATTTGTACTGTTTAGTTTGGCTGCAGTGGTTTTGATAATTATAGTTCTGTTTCCTAAGATGTTGAAATTATACAGCTTGTCACGGCCTGGCCAGAAACCAGCTGAAAATGTTGATACTTATCAAAATGGAAATGGAGTGTCTCTCTTCTATGAGAGGATCACCATCTCAGCATGAGTGTGATGTTAATTGCCATGAAAGCATATTTCCTTAATGTTAATAAGTCAGAAAGTTTGTTGAGCTTATATGCATAGAGTAACTTGAAATGTCATGTGCTCTAAAGATATACATCAAATAATGAGAGAATCCACTGGGTCCCTCAATTCATTCATTATAGCAAGATCTCTGTTTTCAAAACAAGATGATTCCATACTGTTTCTTCCATAAGTATTTCCCAACTCTGATCTTTATCTCCTGATGTGGACACTTTAATGTATATATTTGAGCAAATATCAAAGCAAAAAATATAACTTTTTCCCTGATTCGTGGGATTTTCGCCCAACTACTATAGCTATGGTCAATGTCTGCCCAGCTAGATTTTCTCAGTTTTTAAATTTGTCAAATACATACCTTTTGACATGCCTTACAGCATTCGTCTGATCTTGTCAGTTAAGATTTTAGTTTTACCAAGCCCTTCACATGTAGTGCGTCAACGAATTTGATCATGAGGGTGCCGTTTTGGAATGACAAGTCATCTTGGATTTGTCATTTTCGTCCAGACCTGAGCAAGTTTGGGAACAGCACAACCTACTGCCAAAAAAATCGTCTAAAACTAAATGTATGCTTATATTTTAAAGGTATAGTTTACTCATAATTCAATGCAGTTTCTGTGTGTAACTACATTATTTACCTTGCCTAGATGTCATTTAATCACTGCTGTTCAGTGAAGACTAGCTGAAAATGTTTAAAGGGCCAACACCCGATGTGCCCCTTTTTACAATATAAGTCTCAGGTGTCCCCCGAATGTGTCTTGTGAAGTTTCAGTTCAAAATACCCCACAGATTATTTGATAACATTTTGAAAATGCCTATTTTGAATGGAAACAGAAACACGCTGTTTTTCGCGCCTGTCTCTTTAAATTCAAATGAGCTGCTGCTCCCCGCCCCCTTTTCCAGAAAAGGGCTGTGCCTTTACAGCTCATACCTCAGATACTCTATCAAATAACATCTGTTTGGTTTTGATTATCATGTCTATTGGGCTGAAATCAGGCTTTTTAAAGCCATATCAGTTTAAACTTCTGATAAACTTTTTTTTTTGAGCGCACACATCCGAAGCATGCACACAGAAAGCAGCTGTCACACAGCATGCAAGTTACTAAACTAAGTTCTCTTGCATGTCTTATTGCACTTAAACTGTCAAATACACACAAGTTAATGTTAAAAACACACATGAGTTACAAACAGTTGTTATGTCTGTGAAGGTAAACAGCTGGGAGAGAATTTGCATGTTTATATTAGATCTGTGTATATGTCAGCAGCGTAATATACAGTACCTATATTCCTGTCTATGCTGTTAACATGACCCAAACAATAAAATAAAACCAGAATGTCACTCTCTTTTCTTGAATAATTTCTGTAGCTCTAATAATAAGACATTTCTTACTTGAATGCTTCTTTTAAATGCTCTAGCGTGAAGATAAACACGGCGGATTGTGTGCAGCTCACTCAGGGAGGAACTGTCAAATGTGACATCATTAGGGGGGACAAATTTTGCATAATAGGTGTTCCTTAAAATATACCAATATTGTATTTTTGTTGTATGTTACAGAACCATAATAACGCTATTTAAGAAGATCATGTGCAATTTAAAATTATAGGTTGAATTTAAGTAAAAAAAAATGTAGGGCTTCAGTAAGTGATTCTAAAATCTTTACTCATTTTAGGATGGTTTAATCATTTTAATAGTAATATTTTTTTTTCTTAATTGTTAATCAAAGGTGGCAAAACCCTTTCCGTATTTTCCTTGCTCCCTGCAGAAAGCGTGTGCATGTACGTGATTGAGTGAACAGAAGGAGGGATATTTGAGACATCAATTATAACCCAAAAGCCTCCCTCCATTTCCAACTTTCTCACTTCCTCTCTCTCACACTTTCTTTCCCTTTCTCTCACTCTCATCCCTTCACCTTAGCTGGGATTATCTTGACACTTTCTGACACTTCTGCCTTAAAATTCTCAACTTGCTGAAATCCAACAGAGTGCTCGCCATGTAACCCCCACATGCTCACTTGTACACACACTCTCCTCCTCTCGTGTCAAACCCTCTTCAGAAATCCATGAGAGGCTTGGGTGTGAAAGTAAAGCACATGGTTTTAAAGGGCAGGAGCTTTTGGTGCATGTGCTGAAACAGTGATGTGTAACTACATCAAGTGGCTACTTGGTGATGAGGACTGATGTGTCAAATGCATTTCCATGTAACCCACTTTCACAAGCCAAGCAGCTTTCCATGCACTTTCATTACAGGAAGCCGGAGAGGCCAAAATAGCTGACATGGGAATTCATGACACATTATGAGCTATTTGGAAATGTGCTTTATGAGATTATTAGAACTAGAGGTTTAGTGTTGCACTGACTCATAATGACTGAATTCAAGCATGATTGAGCGAAACATTTAGGTTACATATAGATGTATAAAGGATTTTGCTATGCCTGTATATTCCATCAAAAGTTGGGGTTAGTAAGATTTTGTTTTTCTTTTTTAAAAGATGTATTTATCTGGTCAAAAATACAGCCAAACAGTAGTATTGTGAAACATTTAAATTTAAAATGATGTTTTTTGAAAATATTTTGACATTTTTGTAGAATTTATTCTTGTTAAATTAGCCGCCCATAGCTCCAAGGTTTTCTTCAGTGTCACATGATGTTTCAGAAATCATTCTTATATGATATTTGCATACACACAACACACTTGAATAATACATATTTAACAGTTATTTACCAATGTTAATGATAATTAGCCTATTTTGGTGGATGAAATAAATTAAGATAAAGAAATTGGTTGGAAAATATGAGTTTTATGAATCAGCCTAAAACAAGTATCAAGCCCAACCTTGATTATGTCATGGAGAATAGGGCAGAGTTTAAACAGAAATCCAGCTAACCAGGGAAAGATAACAAAGTCATCACTTTCTTAAATGCTAAAACTCACAAGGGACAGCCAACGCTGCCATTTAACAATCATAATAGAGGATATCATATGTATGTAATAAACTGAGAAATGAGTTGAAAGAGTGAAAAAATGCACAAAATAAACATCACTAAAAAAGCAACACTTAGAGATCTAGGGAGCTGGTGTGATGCTGTCTCACCTCATGGTTTGCAGTTTTCGTAAGAGTGTGATAAACACACATCATTATGCAGTTTTTTACAGTCTTTACTTAAAAGTACATCATTGAATCACCTGGATTAGTATATTATATAACTCTACCTCTTCTCTGTCTGCTAACTATTGGACAGGCTGTGGACCTTCATTGCAGAGGCTGTATTAAAATTAACTAGCATAATGAGAAAATGAATGACTTATTGGTGGCTTGCTTGTTAGAGTCATTAGGACTTGCGTTTATGCTCATCTATCATAGGAGGAGCAGAACGAATTGGCTCTGCTGTTTTTATAGAGCATGGATTGTTCCAATTATCCATTACCTTTTATTGCAGCAAGTGTGCAGGCACTGCTAAAAGGATAAGGCCAACAATTAGCACTCTGGGAATCAGTGTGAACTCAAACCCAGTTAGAGATGTGCACATACCCATTAACCTCTACAGCCCCCTCTCATTCTTTTATACTTCATTACTGTTCCTCATTGAATTTGCACATGGGAAGGTGTTTATAATTGGGTGTGTTTTATGATGGTCGACTGTATTGTTGTTTTCCTGTTGAACTTGTTGTGGATTAAATCCTAGAAGATGAACTCTAGGGATAGTTACACATTATTTACCCATCCTCATGTGGTTTTTCCCATACAAATGACAAAAATGCACCAAAGTCCATGCAAAAGTTTTGTGTGAGAAATAGACTGAAATTTACTTCTAAACAAATAATTTATTTTGTTTTGCATTGAAGAAAAAATAAACGGACAGCAACAACATTGAGGGTGAATAGGTAAATAATGACATTTTTCATTTATGGGTGTATTGTCATTTTAAAATGCCTTTTCCGTCATCACTAGTCATGCAATTGCTTATATATACGCTGACAAAGTCAAAGTACAAAGTGATCTTGCTTGTTCACCTATTGGCCCATAATGTAAAAGGGCATTTTTAAGCCCACTCGGCCTTGTTTTTTTTTTTTTTTTTTAAACTAATACTAGTGATGGTATCAGTTTTGTACAGATCAATACAGGTTTGCATTTAGATAACAGAGCAAGAGGTTAAAAACATAAACATACTGATAAGAATTAGCTTTCACCACTCATCTTTCTTGCTGAAGTTTAGTACGATGCTGTGTCTGATTCATGTTTAATTCATTGCAAGGCAGTTTGGGTGAAATAAAGTTTAGGCTCTCTTCACAGCAACAGATGGCAGATGGATCTGGAGTCATTTCAGGTTGTTCCTTCTATTCATCACTGAAATTTGTGCAACGGATGTTGGGAATTTCTGCTGGTTATGGAAAAACCAGACTACTCATAGGAAACTGTACTTCTAATACTACAATTCAAATTAGAGAAATACCATGCAATGTTAAGGGCAGACATTGGCATGAATGGAAAACAAGCAAATTCAGCAGGGCAATGCATGTATTAAACATGGGCTTTAAAGATTGGCAGATCTACAAGGAAGAATAATGAATTCTGTTCAAAAGGTTGCGGCTGCCTTTTCTACCATTGACCCTCTGTAGCAGAGGGAAGTGATGTCGTCGTATTCAGCTCATGATACAATTTTCATCTTGTCACCCACCTATCTGCAACACTGCACAGCAGGATTGTGTCCTTCTTTCTCCCTTTGTCTTGGGAGTAGAAAACAGAGGATATTCATGGTTTTGCACAATTGAAGTGACCTGATGGCTTGAGATTGAAGCTGCAAACTTTTGGAAGTGCTTATGCATAGAATGAACAGAAAAAGGATTGAGCTGTGA
The DNA here is from genome assembly GCA_018155175.1 of Sinocyclocheilus anophthalmus. Taxonomy (NCBI): domain Eukaryota; kingdom Metazoa; phylum Chordata; class Actinopteri; order Cypriniformes; family Cyprinidae; genus Sinocyclocheilus; species Sinocyclocheilus anophthalmus. Next base: position 20,811 of record JADLZN010000271.1, read on the forward strand.
TACTTTCTAAAATTGTGCGCTGTTTTTGCCCCCATACTGAACCGAGAAAACAGCTGAGAACTGATTTTTACACCAAAGATGGTCACCCAAGGTCTTATCGCCCGCTCCATGAGGAAGCTGAGATTTTAGTCAAAGGTGACAAAATAACCAGAATTCGTGAAGAATCTGAAGTTAAATATGCTGATGTAATTCTGTGTTGTTTTCCAGGGAATCTGTCTATCTGTGGTGCTCTGTGCAACCAAGACAAATTCCTGTCCACAGTGAGACTGCTAGCAAACATCTGCAGAGGCAGAGTAACATTTCATTTTGAATTATTTAGAGTGAGCTCCATGTTTTGTACCTTGAGCTTTGAAACCCAGTGTAATATCGTCCATCTAAGATTTCCTACTTTTGCCTCCTTACCCATGGGGTGATCTGTGACATTCTCTTGACATCCCTAGTGTGACTTTGCTTTTCCACTTGGTGATTCTGCAAACAGCCCAGAATGCACTTCTCTGTGAACTAGGTATCACACACCTGGGAATATAACTCTGAATGATAACATTTGTTTCTTTGGTGCTTCTTCAAAGTTGTTTTTCTATACCCAGAAATAGAGCATTCAACAACGAATGATTTTTAATTAGAGGTCAAAGTGCTGGTGGCGTGTTTTGTTTTATACATCATTAACATGCCCACTCTTCAGCAATTTTGCCTCTTTTAAAAGCTTGTCAAGAAAATCCTGTAAAATGATGGGAATGGTGCTATTCTCTTAATCACAGTGCGTTTGTCTAAAGATTGTAGTTGAGTAGGGGAGACCAGAGGCAATTGTAACACTGCATTTCTTCACAAACAAGCTAGACAGATGATACTTGAGTGCAGCTGTACACAGTGATGGCAATTAAATTGCTGGAGGTCACCAGGTCACTCTACTGTTAGTTTATATCAGCTGACTATGCGGTAGTATCCAGCTGTAAATAGCAGGCTACTGTCTGCACTTCCTGCACTACCAATGACAGTTTTGCACTAGGGAAGCATGATGTATCTGTACTATATTAGTTATTGATATTATAGATTTTTTAAATGTACGGTTATAATTAAGTTGGGATTCCGTTTAGGGTATTATGTAATCATGTTTTTAAAACGTCCTTTATGCCCACCAAAAATATAGGAATACGACACCTATCGCGGCATTCCTATATAAGCTCTATTCAGTATTATTCAGCAGCTTTTCAGCTTGCTCCGGAGCAAATTACCCTAATCCTGTCACGGTCTTGGGTAGAGGGATGGAGCGAGGACTCAGTATTGCAGAAGAATGGGCTTTATTTTAAAATAAAACAAAAACAACAAAAACTACACCGTGGGGGAAAAACAGGCTGGCAAGACAAGACAAGGCAAGGCAAGGCAAGGCAGGATCTGGACACATCCAGGGATTGACGATGACGAACTGACGCACGGGACTGCAAACACAAGGAGAATCAATGGAGAGCAAATGAGGAGGGTAACAAGGGAAACACAGGTGGGGCAAATTAACCAATAATCAAGTAACAAGATGGGTGGGATCAAGACAATTGACATGAGAGCACATAGCACACATGAAACAAAGACAAAAGCCATGTGCTCACAAAACAAAAACACAAGCACATGGCCAACAAAACAAATCACAAGCCATGTGCTACAACAAGAGACACGAACACGCAGCTAATGAGAAAACTCATAAGCCACGTGTTCACACAAGACAACAAGAAAAGCACGTGGCTGAACACAAACCGCATGCTTCACAAAACACAACACACGTGGACAGAAAAGCGCACGGCCGGGCGAACTCGAGACCGCACGCCCCCACAACAGACAGAACATGGAGCGCGAGTGTCCGGAGCCCCAGCACGAAACCGAAAACTCAAGACATGAGTGCAGGGATGAACACCACGCTCGACATGAAAACAGTCAAGCAGACGGAGGAGCGCACGGCTCGAGCACAGCGAAGCCGCCGTCACATGGAAAACCCAATGGACAGACGGAGTGCAGGGCTCTGTCAACAAAAAACTATGAATACAACAGACGAAGTGACCAGAACCCGACACTCATCCCCAGCTCCTCCTTTCGCCAAAGTCAGGACTTGGCTTTCTGATATTTCTTGCTAATCAGACTCCTTTATTTGAATAAAGTGTTACACTTAAATATAATTAAGTACATTAATGATATCTGCCTTCTTCTGCTCTGTTAACCCTAGGGGGGTTATTATTGATGCTCTCCCTGCTCATTCATGACAGGCTGCATGGCTGGGCAGGGAGTTTTTGCCCAGAACAGAACCATACCGCAAAAACAAACTTTATGCTAAGTATCTATCATTTTGACGGTAGTGGTCCTGACAGAAAATTGCATTTTATTTGATCAAAAATACAGTAAGAAGTCACATTGTGGAATATTACATGACTGTTTTATTGTTACATATTTTAAAATGCCAATTATTCCTGTGATGGCAAAGCTTATTTTTCAGCATCATTACTCCAGTCCTCAGTGTTCACATGATCTTTCAGAAATTATTCTAATATGTTGATTTGTTGTTCAAGAAACATTTCTCATTATTACCATCATCAATGTGGAAAACCATTGAGCTGCTTATTTTTGTGAAAACATCTTTGATTAGAAAGTTTTGTAAGATTATAAGTGTCTTCTTTACTGTCACATTTGATCAATTTAATGGCATCATGTAAATAAAGTACTTCACTGTATTAAAGGGGTCATGAACTGCCTTTTTTGATTTGGTACGTTTTTCGAGGTGCAAGCATTAGTTATCAAGATTTTTACGATCAAAAACACATAATGAGAAGACCGGAGGCTATTTTCTGTCCTGTTTTTGCCACCCTCATCAGAAAGCTCTGTTGAATAGGATGGGTATTTAGACTGAAGTAAAACACACACTTGCCTATTGGCCATCAGCTGTGTATGCTTGACAGCCTACATCCTCCATAGATGGACACTGCTGTGATTAGGTAAAAAAATGCCCTAATACTCACTGAAGGACATAGTATAGTAGTGATCATGTAATAAAAACAGTTACTCACACTCTTGTAGTGCGGCATTACTGTCGGATACAATATAGTCGTCACAGCATCGTCTTTTAGTTTCAATCGTTCTGAAAATCCTGCATCGAATTGTGCCTTATTTGTAAACAAATCCGCGGTAAAATGAAATGAACAAAGGACCGAGTTCTTACTGACTTTGTCTGGAACTTCATTAAAAATAAAGTTCATCAAATAAAGTTTATAGTTTGGTTTCTGCGTAGACCTGCATTTGCCGCTCTCGTTATTTACACTTCATGTGTGAATCAGTGGGCGGGGCTAAAAGGCAGTGATTTAGAAGCGGGCGCGGATCTCTTATGCGAGGCGGTGTTTAGCCACACTATTACATCATAGAGTGGCACATTCCACAAGCTGTTGTTTTGGCAGACTGGCTTCAATATAAGCTGTTTTTAGACTAATGAGAAAGTTTTGAGTTCTGAAACTTACAGCATGTTTTATAACACAATGACCTCTTATATATCAAAGGATCAAGGAAGTTTTGATTTCTCAGTTCATGACCCCATTATTTAAAAAATATTTGAACTTTTGGTAGTACACGTTCTTCTGCAGTATCTACAATATTAAAAGAGAATATGAAGTGAGTATGAGTTAAAAGGAAAAAAAAGCAGTGAACTGCTTTCAGTGTGTGTGGGTCTGTGTGTGTGTGTGTGTATGCATACATACTTTATTCATTTCACATGACAGCAAATGTGGGAGGTGGTGAAAAATGAAAGTCTATTAGATTTCAGTGGGTAGAGCTGAATTAGCTGCTAGTTTAATGGCTTTCATGGGATTTTACACATCTGACAGACTTCGCAGTATATGGCCGGTCTCTCATGGGTGGAGTGTTTTATTCCAGAGTGTCAGAGATGGTGTAGGCAATTACAATTATTAAAATGGTATTCATGTGAATATCTCCAAATAAAATCTTTCTTAATTCCCTTCATACTTTACACCTCTTTATCTGTCTTATTTCTCTTCTCTCTGTCTCTGTTGACCTGTCTGCTATTTTATTCTTCCTTGCGTTAAAAAGAATGATGGCAGAAAGAAAGAAAAATAAAACACACTCGGCCCAAGGAATAGCATTCTCACTTTTTTTCTGCACTAGGATGCATTTTAGCTCATCAGTCAAACACAAAGTAATCAGTCGCACTCTCTTCCATCGCTAATTCTTTTATTCTTTTCATCACAAAAGCACTCAGGGAAAGCTAATGCGTTTTTAAAGTAGAAAATGGCTTGAATTGTTTTAGTGGAATTGTCTCTTTGGCACACAGTTTAAAATCAATGGGAAGCTCAGAACATTCCCAGAGGAAAAGCACCATATTTACAAACCAGAAGCTGTATTAAATGCAGACCACATTTAGATATGATTGTCACAGTATTTTTTTTTTTTTTTTAGCAAATCATTTGAAAATGATGTATCTGGGGTGTTCATGGAACTAACAAATGGCCGTAAAATTAAGATATTATGAGTTTAAATTCTGAGTAAATGTGCTAGAGAAGTGTGCTCGTTTCTTACATGTGTTAATTGATTTTACAGGAACCGTCAGTGACGCCCTTGCTGATTCTCTGTCATCAGTTGGTGGGACATTACCTCACTTCTTGCAAGAGCCTGAGGATGCTTACATAATCAAAAACAACCCAATCAAGTTGCGCTGTCGAGCAACTCCTTCCCTGCAGATCTTCTTCAAATGTAATGGGGAATGGGTCCATCAGAACCAACATACCTCACAAGAGTACATGGACCAAAACACTGGTAAGACACATATGATCTTGCTGCTGCTGTTCACCTAATCATTTTTTTCCATGAAATATTTTATATATGTCCATACACATCCTATTGTTTCTTCTGTAGTTCAAATTCACTTAAATCTTTTACACCTCTAGATTTTCTGCTCTGTATTTTTCTTTGTTTGTTCTATTAGTTGGTAAATTTTGTTAACTGTATTCACTGTTATATAGAAGTTTATTCCATAAATTGCTTCAGAATTTATCGCCATCTTCACACTACAGATGGTTATTTCCCAGTTAGACTGTGTTACATGAGAGATTTAGATGCTCATTGTGATATTCTCATGAATAAATAAGTTCACGGTTGGGGTGATTTGGCATTGCGATATTATATCAACATCTGTCATGATACAATAACATGGAGATTCTTTTTTGGATTCAGAACTGTAATGTATTGTAGTGTTTTTGCTCATTTGTTTCTCATTCGGCTTCACTGGGTGTCGGTGATTTGCACAGTTGTATTTTTTAGCCTGTTCTGAGCCTAGATTTTGGTTGAATATAAATAATTGAGTGTGCACTGACCAGTGCTAAAATATGCCAAATATCTTTTCTTTTCCTAAAAATATGAATAAAATGAATCAAAATATAGCTAAAATATCACCTATCGATTTTTTTCCTTCCCCAACTCTGCTTGTGAAGTCAGATGCTATATTGTTTTTTAGGTTCTGTAACATTCATTTCATGTTTCCTTGGCAACTTGCCAGCTACAATAATGTCCAGCACAATTTAGGCTGAATTACAGGAACTTGATTAGAGGATTTCAGCTTTTGTATTACCAAAAAATAAAAGCCTAATCCACCAGCTTACTATGCACACTATGATTAGCCCACATAGGTGTTTTCCTCACATAAAGGCTATGTGCCAGAAAGAGCCTCTTAATTGCTTCTGGAAGTTCATTATTGTGTGATTGCTGTGCTGTGAAATTGTTGTGGGCATGATAATGGGAAAATGAAAAATCACAACAAATTATTTTGCCGTCTATGTATGGGAAAAGTCAGAGAGAGAAGTTTAGGCAAACTTGCCTGTCACTTGTCACATTCTGTAAATGCATTGCCAAACCAAATGTATACAAAATTACTTTAATAACAGATTTATTTTAATACATATTCCAAAATGGATGTATTCAGTTGGTGCTGGATTGTTGAAGTGGACGCTACAGTGAGCATATAATCACTGGAATGGCCGTCTCAAAATGTCTCAATTTCTGCTTTTGCATTGATTATATGCTCCGAAATTGGTCTGGAAAGCTGCACCATGCATCTCTTCTGTCTCCTTTATCCACAGTTAAGAATGAGGTGACTTCTAATTTAGGTGGTGATTTCATCTGGTGATCTGCCAGACCGATTTATCACAGATTATCTGATCTCAGTTTCATCTCGATACTGTACATACATGCTAAAGACTTTGCAACATGTTTTCTTGCCCCTATTTCTGCACCCTTGAGCATTTGCATTTCACATATTCTTGCACACAGATTCATCATACTATTGCCCTCCAAGGACACATCATCATTACAAATATAAGTCAGGCTCAGTGACCATAAATGAAGATAGGTTCTGGATGTCACATCCTCATTCCACTGAATGTTTTGTTCCTTTATCTAGCTCGCTATCTGTTGTACAATAGATTTACAACATATTTTTAGGACAGGTTGCTCACCATTCCCTGCTCCCCTTTTGCTCTGTCCAGCTACAACATGGAAAGCAGTAATTTCCTCCCCTGAGAATATACTTCCCCCATTACCAGGTTCACTGCCTGCAGTGTTGCCAAGGCGATGAAATGTATCAGTCTGGGCCCAAGTGGATTTGCAATTAGAAGAGCCAGAGGAAGTCTCCATTCGGCCAATCACATTGCCAGCTTTACATCAGTGCTAAACTCATAACCAGCGATAATGACATCCTTTATAGCACCCCACCATGCCACCATAATGGATGACAAAAACGGGGATTGGATTAGAGGGACGCTAATCAGAGCCACAGATCTACAAAGAATTGGATTGTATCGATTAGAGCATGGGTCTTCAATGTCATCGTGAGTGGAAGATAAGATCTGTTATTTACCAGGCATCCAGATAAGCAGTAACACATTGCCCTTGAGTTTAGACCAGGTGAAGATCGAGAGGTACCAGTCCAAACCTGTTGGACTTATAATTTATTACTTACTTTTTTTGGATTTTGTTTGCCTTTGTGGCAACAAATTAAGATCATGGAGTCAGTTTTGTTTTTCATTATGTTGGGAACAGAAAACAGTCGACAGAAGGGCAGCAGAAGGGGCTGTCATGTTTATAGCTGATAAATATAGCTGATTTTCTCTCTCCTTCATAAATAAACAAATGAAAAGATGTGTATCTTTATCTAATTCATTTAAAGTTTTCCCATGGTGCATCAACCGATATTTCTCTAAAACTGTTCTCAAATTGCCACATAGGGATGTGACAGAAAATGTTTGAAATGGCAGAAAGTTTACTTTATTATTAGTTTACTCATGTCATAAATGTCAGAGTTTTATTGCAGATAAAGATCCTATTACAGCACAATCATACTGCGTTCATTCCATAAGTACAAACGCTTCGGCTGTCAAACCGTTTTCAGTGACTGTTTTAGATTTGGTGGGAAATTACAGTTAATATGCCTACAGTAGCCATTATATTAAGACACTCTAAAAATTAAACAATTTAATGAGAAAAATCCTGAAAACTGTCCTCTATTCGTGTCAGTTTTATAGACCACATGTAAGCATATAGTACTGTTTTTAATGGACTCTCTTATGCTCGTCAAGGCTATATATATTTTGCTGCTTGATATTGCTGGTGTGTCTTAGCATTTTATTTTAATGTATTATTTTAAATATGAACACACTGGTTTGTAGTGCAAACAGTTTTACCATTTACTTCACTTTGTTATTCTTCTCGTTATTTCCTTACAGTGGCTAATGAACCAGAAATCTTGCACATTCACAGAAAACGGCTTACTTCCGTGCTGAAAAATAAGCTAGATATTGCTTTATACAATACGGATTGTGTCAAAGCAGCTTCCCTATTCCCACACGGGCAATACTACCATACAAAAGTTAGTAAGATTCTAAAAATATTTCACAATATTTTGTTTCAAAATGATTTTACAGAATTTTTGATCAAATAAATGCAACCTTGGTAAGCATAAGAGACTTCTTTTAAAAACGTCCTACCCCAAAAGGTCTCTTTTCTTTTTTTACATTTTCTCTCTTTTTTGTCTCTCTCTCTCTCTTTTAATAATGTGAAGCGAAGTGTTTATGCCTTCATCTATTCCTGCTAGTAGGCAAACAGTGTGATTGAGGTGCTTGAGAATTTGCTGCGATTTCCATGATTGCCGAAATTCCATGAATGGATGGATTTATCTATGCTGTGTAATATTTTTGCACATTAGTGCCATAATCAGTGACAGAAACATGTTTAATACATCAGCTAATTATATGCTCTCACGGTTTTTGCCTCAGCAAATCAGTTGCTGATGTACTGAATGCCTTAATAATCCAACCTTTAAGGTGATGAATGTGGTTTATGATTCTACTTACTGAGCATCCCTGGTGCTTCAATAATTTGCTCGGTTGAATTGTAGCTCAGCAGGAGTTGAAAAGCGCCTCGTTTATGCTGGTCTTTCAGCGACTGATAAAACAGCAAGATGCATGCTTTTCTTCCAACATAAGCATTAACACTGCTTTGGGAAACAATATATAAAAGCTTGTAATGTTTTTCCTTTTATTCTTCAGTGTTGACTAGGGAAGAGATCTGAAATTTTCAAAGGTGTTCGTCGAACCCCATCCTGGAGCACTACCTCAGGTTTTATTTGTTCCAAGCTGCAATATCAGCCCATGAGGACAGTTATAGAGCATAACCATCATATGAAAAATCATCCTCCGCTAAGTCATTTATCACAGTTTTGCCAAAGGAGGAAGAAACGACTGCCGCACTGCTCGCTGTGCCTTTATTATTGTCCTCTACTGATAAATGACAAGCTGAAACTTCTATGCAGCAGCACACAAATAAGCCCCACAGACTACTCCATTTAGGATTATAACCTGTGGATTGTGGTTAAAAAAAAGAAGTCTCTGCTGATAGTGTACTGTAGGTGTCGGTGGAGAGAGAATCCTATTGAATGTGACCAAAAACTAGATGACACTTTTGCTTTCTGTCTACAGATTAGAGGCAAATAGCAAGAGGCAGATCCAGACACGTTTCAAACACTATATGGGGCTCAGATGCTGCCTAGACCCGATAATGAGCTCTGTGTCTCCGTCATACCTGAAGTGAAGGCCTTGATTCCTGGCGACCAGGCAGTAGTGACAAACTAACAATGACAAGATCTTTCCTCTGGCACTGTGTCTGCATGCTTTTCTTCTCTGCCATGTAGTGTCACATTCTAATGGCTGCTATCGTCAGGAATTAAGTCAGTATGTTCCTGGAGTATTGTGATTTGAATGAGTGAGAGTTAACTAGGAACTAGAATAGAATGTGTGTTGTTTGCCACTTAAAAGTTTTAAAATTTAAATTTTAAAGGCATAGTTCACCCAAAAACAAAAATGCCCCCCCCCCCCTCAGGCTATCCAAGATGTAGATAAGTTTATTTCTTCATAAGAACAGATTTAGACAAATTGAGGATTATGTCACTCGCTCACCAATAGATTCTCTGCAGTGAATGGGTGCCGTCAAAATGAGTGTCCAAACAGCTGATAAAAAAAATCAAGGCGTTTTAACTTTAAACATCACTTCTGCCCAAAATAAGAGTCCTTAATCAATATTAATGTCAAAGACTAATACTCCAAATCCAAATTGGTCAAAATCTGTTCCAATGAAGAAAGAAACTCATCTACGTCTTGGATGGAATGACGGTGAGTCAATTTTCAGCAAATTTTCATTTTCGGGTGAACTATCCGTCAAACCATTTTGGTTGGTTTTTGGTCAATCGTCCATTAGTTTTTATTTGGCTATTTGTTTCCTCACCACATTGAATATATTAGCACCTGTCAAACAAAAAGAGTTGTTCCTGCCAAACTGTTGATTTCTATCACATTGCGAGCGGTCACCCAGTCAAACACATGTGAAAATTTTATATATATATATATTATATATTATATATATATTATATATATTATATATATATAATATATATCTTGTCGCTCTGGCGTGTGTGGTAATTGCTTATAATGAGAGTGATGCCGTTGTTAATGCTGTTCACTTCACTGGCGATGGTGCACTGTTCACACTGCGATGGATGGGGTGTTTGGTAAGAATGCCGATATTATCCAGACAATATCGGATCGGCGCTAATGGCTTTACATGTATTGCAGCATCGGGGCCTATATGAAAAATTATGCCGGATATGTCTGCCAATAAGAGGACTACATTTTTCATATGTTATTAAAAAGCCAAAGTTTTGCCTGAATGGTGATTGTATTCACTGTTTTGGATCGCTGCATTTAAACTAAGAAAGCACATACAGAATGGAGGCATTCTGTGTATGATAAAGTAAACAGTAATAGCAAGCTGCCTAGTGGCAGCAGCGGCAGCCTCCCAGGGTCACTAAATGCCAGTTAGGTAAGGGTTTTAATTCTAGGGGAGTGTTGGCCATACTATATAATATGGAAAGCAATAATATTTGACATGTTTGATCAAATAAAGCAGGAATTGATGCCAGACAATCATGGAGTATGTTTTGTTTAACGGTAGAAGCTATAGCGTACATGAGAAAAAAAATTCCCAAACATGACACTTTAAATTACATAATTGGATAATATGATTTAATTCAATTTAGCTGTGTAAGCATGTGTGTTATGTTATATATTTTAAACAAATTATGAGCTCTAAAAAATTTTCAGAATTTTTACAACTGTTTTGCTTTAGACCATTTACAAATGTTAAATCATTAAATAAAAGGTTAAGGTTACCACTGCATCTTTCTGAAAAAGTTTTATTAATTAGTTTATTATTAATACTATGAGTTTATTTATATTATTTTCACTATCATCATGTCTGCATAAAACAGAACGTATTATCATTTATTAAATTCTAACAAATAAGTTCTTGTTAAAAAACTAACCAAAATTAAAAATAATTATATATCGGCATCGGATGTCAGCCAAAATGAGTTGAAATTTATCGGGCATATCGGATATCTGCAAAAATCCAATATCGTGCATCCCTAGTTTTGTTCCTTTCCAAGTCAACAGAGAAAGCCTGAAAAAGCTTGGCAAATTAAGGCATATAAATATGAAGTGTCTAGAATTATACATACTTATATGATGAATATTCATATTTATATTGGTGTGTTCATATTTGTTTTATATTTAGTATGAATATTACTAAAATATTCACCATATTCACCATATGGATTCGTTAATTTGCCAGTTTATTAGCCCTCACTTAACATCTTTTGCCTTTTAGCCATATTTATTTATGTTGTCATTAGGTAACTTCACATAACAAATCTAATTATTTATTAGCAATTTTTTTATCCAATTAAAAAAAGTTTAAGTCATTTATGTGCACTAAAAGATATCCTTTATCATATGTCAGATCACATGTTTTAGATTATCTTTCTGTTGTTGCCTGCTTGTACATAAATATATTAAATTTAATTTGTTAAAGTGCACTGCATTTACTCGTTGTTACATTATTCTTTTTCTGATTTGCCTTGTTCAGATGTTGTATTGAGGCATTTACATATTTAAAAAAAATGATGTACCCATAACTATTTTCTTTTAGTGCTACTAGTGCTCTTAAACAACAATCTTAGAGTAAAGTCCAGTTACTCTGTCACTTCTGTTATTTATACTCATTTCTTCTCTCCTCTGTCTCAAGATTGATGGAATCAGTTTCCATTGACTGCACAGCAAAGCTTCAGGGCACTTGTAGCTCGTGTGGCTCAGTCCAGCTTTCTGTCATAGACGAGGGAGCCAGCTGACCACTGCGAGTATAGTTATGATATGTCAGAGCTGACATGTGATGTGGTGTTGACATCTGCTAGCGACAGCTTCTCAGAAAAAAAAGCTTCTTTCTGAGAAACTGCCTTTACACTACAATAGATGGAAGCTGACTGCAAATGAAGGAAAGAGAAAGAGAGAGAGGACTTTTGGAACAACAAATGGAAGCTGACTGCAAGGCAAGGGCGAAGAAAGAGTACAAGTACAGGGCATCACCCTTCATTTCACTTAACACAGATGCATTTTATTGTTGATGTTCCTCTTCTCTGGGCCTATAATAGCATTATCACAGACAATTGCACACTCAACATCCGCACTGCAACATACATGTCTAGAGCACAGCAGTGGGCAGTAGATTTTTTTGTTTTTTTGAAAAGAAGGATATTATGCGAAATTACATGTGTAAATCAGATTTGCTAAACCTGTGCCTTTAAAGTTTTAGCAAAAGCAAGCATGTAACTGGAGGGAACATGTCCCTGACATATATTGTTTTAATTTTTTAAGTTAGTGCCAGTGTTAATTTTTGTTAACATTTTTTTCACCGACGAAAACGAGATGATGACGAACTAAAACTCGCTTTGAATGACAAACTATGATGAAAATCTGTTGACATTTTCGTCAATTAATAAAAATGAGACGAAAATATTAGGGAAGGACGATTTGGGAAGAGATTCGTTCAGAACGAATCTGCTGCATGGTTACGAGGTTAGATGCATACATATGAACCCGGCGGGACATAAGCTAACATACACTTGCTGCACGTCTCATAAAACGTACAAAAATTTCGATATCTGGGGGTAAGAGAAGAGCAGATATATGGATAAATCTGACGACGCAAAAGAGAACTCAATTCGGTCCGGTTTTCTGAGCGCACACACCGAAGCAGCGCCTCTCACACAGCACACGAGTACTCTTTCGTGTCTCATGAACGGAGAAATACACACAAAATGATGTTGAATTGTCTGTTTTGATGAGTATTTACGTAAACACACTCGGTTATCAGAACATCCGTGCATCCGTGTATCCGGTTTTAAAGGGACAGCAGCCTAATTAAGTTGCTATTGTCTGTGGCATTGATGTTAATCAAGCAACAAAAGAAAGACAGAAAATCACTCACTGCTCTTGACTGAATCACTTTAGTAGGCGTAAAGACTAGAAATAGAAATAAATATGTCTGCTTGAAAGAATGAAGAATGTAGTAAACAAGTTGTTATAAAGAATGCATAATTAGCCTATATAACCATTGTATTAATTGAAAAGAAGACCATGTTCTTGTTCTTTATGAGAAGTGGTTTAATTTAATTTTAACATAAAGGCATGTTGAATGTCACCGCAGTTAAATCGGTGTCTATCATGATAAAACCTTAATAGGGGACAAATTGGAAACCCATTCGTTTTTAGCCGACTAAATTTACTGTAGATTTAGTCGACTAAAACTCAGAATTCAGATGACTAAAATATGACTAAAACTAAATGGCATTTTAGTCAAAAGACTATGACTAAAATGAAATCTAAAGTTGCTATCAAAATTAACACTGGTCAGTGCCCACTTTTTTGTGAGGTAATCATTGTGTTTTAAGAGATTTGTTTTTGGAAAAGACAACTTTGAGACCAAGTAAATCTAGCAACTGCTTATTGATGTCAACCTTTTAGCAAATCATTTAGGACTAAACAATGTGTCATTAAAACTATTGAATTTTAAATTGTTGTTAACTGACAAGCTTTAAAACTGTGACCGAACAACATTTTATTTTGTCACACAATGCGCTTTTTATAGTTTCTGATCTTTCTTAAAAAACTGGGAAGAAATAATTAACATATTTTATTGTCCTCATGTATATAGTACATATGTCATTTTCTACATATCAGAAACCATTAATTTAGCTTCCATGGTTGTTTTACAATATAAAAACAACTCAGTTAAATTAATAATATGAGGTTATTAAAATAGTAAAAAAAAAAAAATTATTTGAGCTTTTATAAAGATATCCAACGTGATCTCATGAGAATTCATATGTATTTTACGTAAAATGTGGTTCTACAAAACATTTACTAAATTTTTACATTTTTACAGACACTAAAATGTATAATATTGATGTATTTACAGCTTTTAAATGTACAATACTTTTAATACAATACAATTTTGGGTAAACTATCCCTTTAATTGGATGGAGGTAGATCTGACCCTTCCCTACATTTTTTTTTTCTTTTGACAAAGTTTCACTCAGATGTATGATAAAATACAGAAGAAAACACCTGACAGTACTTTCACTTTATCGCGACTTTAAAGGTACAATAGCAAAATCAGCCTATTTAATTCTAAGAATGGAAAAACAGTGTGTCAAATGGTTATGTAAAACTAGATTATGGCTTATATTGCTGCAAGAAAAAAGGTGTTGAAAGTGACCTCATTAGGTACAACTGCCAAACAGAGTGCAGTATACATGAAAATGAAAGAGAAAAAATATGTTGACCATGAAAAAGTGGTATAACAGTTCAAAGACCTATAATTGTTCAAACCTTGAATACAATAGTGCTATTACAGAAACATCCTTGAATTTGTGCATTTTTAATTTTTTAATTTTAGGAAGGAAGTCTTTCCTTCATTGCTCTAATAACACTTTGTGCCGTGGTCTCTTATGATAATTATTTATTTGGAGTTATGCTGGAGGGAGCTGCCATGCAGAGCGGGTGGGGAGTACATGAGCGTGTGATGGAGGATGACATTAATGTGCTATTAAGCTTCTACCCCGTGAGCAAAGTGTCATATTTGCCACTGTGAGCTCAAGAACGCACACATGCATACAATGAGATCATTGTATGAGAGTCATTTGGAGGAGGTCATACCAATGTTGTGTAAGTTAGTTGAGAAATGACCTGTTAGGAAGAATGCAGCCTTTAGAATCCCATCCAATAAGGGTCCACATTAGTAATGAATGCAAGTAGTCATTTCGGGTTTTTTTTCCAAAGCAACTCTTATTATGTGGACAATCCCCCTGGAGCAAGCTAGGGTTAAATATTCAAGGGCACAAGGGGTTGTCGCTCCTTGTTTGAATATCTGCTTATAATGAGAAAATTGGTTAAATGAATGTGTGTGCATACAATAAATACACACACATTTGTTTGTTGTTTGTATTTCTAATTATTTCAGTTAATTCATTTGTATGTATTTATTTATAGTTACTTTAATTTATATATATTTTAATTCATTTTATGTATCATTTGTGCTATATTTATTTGATATTTCAATTATTCATATTTGAATTCATTTATTTATTTTGGGTGGGGTTACCAGTGGCAGCTTTAGACAATTTTCTTACTTTTTTTTAAAGTGCAACTTAATCTCCTAAGATTTTCAGATATTTAATTTTAAGGACTTGCATTTAAATCTATCCGTCTCAAAAATCTAAGGCTTCTTCTATTTTGAATGGGCATTGTACTTCTGTATATGACAAATAGATTTCTAAGGGCCAGATTTACTAACAGCTTGCGTCAGCGAAAACCGTCTTTTGGCGTTAAAATAGTACAGTCAGGATTTACTAAAGACATGCAGTGAAGAATTAGCACTGAAAAGGCCTGGACACAGTTATTTTTGCATCTGACCTTTTTGAATATGCATTTGTTGGAGTTTCCCTTTCAGACGCTAAATTTATGGGAGGAGAGTATTCAAATGAGTCAAGCAATGCGATTTACTAATGTTCGTGTACGTCAAATTACTAGTATTTGCGTCATTATTTAACGCCCAAAAAAAGCATGTCTTAAAGCAGGCGGTAATTTGCGCTGCTCTTGGTAGATTGCGCTGGTCATTATGGAAATGATCTGGCTGCGTCTGTGTTTTTTAATGTGCACATTGTCAGTAAATCACACACAGAATTTTCCCCTCCCATTGGCGCTTTTATGGAATTGCGCTCTAAAGCTAATTTGCCCTGTTTAGTAAATCTGGCCCTAAAAGTACAATTTTAGGTCTGTTCATTCATATGAGCTCAAGTTTAGGCTCAAGCATAATTTAGAGTATAGCATGTCACACTGATGTCACAATTGAAACTATTTTGAGATCCAGTCATTCAGGAAAAGGATAATGAGGTAAAAATTGTTTCGTTCCGTTGGTTGTTTAGGTGCCAAGCTGCCGTTAGTTATTATAAGTACTTTAATTGAATTTACTGTCTTGCCCAAATTCTCACCTAAGCAAAAACTGGAAAATCTGACTTGGAATACAATAAATACTGTATGACTGCAGCAGCTCCACTTGCTGGTTCTCCAATGGCTGTCACTCTCCATGATGCTGAAATAATCTCTCTCTGCTACAGCAGGGGAGACAAAAGCTGCAAATCAAGCTGGAAGCCTTTGCAGGAATCACATGGAACAAAGCATTACACTGTTTCCGCTGTGCCATGTTCTGTTCTATGTCTGCTCAAACACTAAAATACTACTAAAGTCATTCCCTGTGGCTGCTGCCATGTAATGTAAGCAGCTTTCTTTAAGTCTAGCTAGTGAAGTGTTACGAAAGGAACCAGTGTAAATCAAAGCACATTAAAAGTGACTTGCAAATGTTGTTGATCGAAGTGAAGCTATTGTGAACTTAAAAGTGTGATTCTTCTTGAGTACTGCTTTTCATATTCTCTGCTGTCACAACTATGTGTCACCAATCTAAATGTCTTGTTAGGATCTGAGGTGCATTTATTTTAGCCTCAACTTATTCTTAATGTCTTGTTGATGGAGCACACCTATTGCCTTGGTGCTGCTCACTCAGTTCTTTTAAGACATTCCTCTAGCAGTCCATTGCACACAGAGCAGCAGAAACCTCTGCTTAGTAAATCTAATACTAGTTGAGGCTTCAAATTGTTGCTGCGTCCCATCAGTTTCTGGCCCCTAAATTGTGTCATGGCAGTGCCACATGTTGCAGCTGAGGCAGACTGGAGTAACTAACTCTAAATAAAGCTTTGAGAAGACCCAAAATCTGCTGCGGCATATTTTTTACATTACTAACATAGTTAAGCCTGAAAAGCAACAGAAAAGACATTTATAATGTTTGACATTTTAAAAGATTGCCTTAAAACTTTCAAAAGATTACGATTTCAAATAAACACTCTATTCATCTCTACTCTCTATTCATCAAAGAATCATGAAAAAGTGCATTACGGATTCCACAAATATATTAAGCAGCACAACTGTTTTGAACAATGATGATAGTAAGAATTGTTTCTTCAGCACCAAATTAACATTTTAGAAAGATTTCAGAAGGATCGTGTGACACTAAAGACTTTTGAAAATTTATCTTAAATAACTTGCATTTTGCATTCAAATGCAAAGGTTATTTTTTCAAAATAAGAACCTTCCTTCAAGAACAATCAGATCCTACATTTTTTAAAAGTTGTGTAGGTTGAGGAAATCAGTCAATTGCAGATGAATTAGAAACTTGGAGTAATAGATTGCAGTGTATATTAGTTTTGAATTCACACTAATCAAACAATCTTGATATAATTGTATTATGACAGATATCAATTCAACATTGTATTTCCAGGTCCCTGCTGATTCCCCACCTGAGCCCAGTGATGAGGGGGCCCACCCATGAAAATTTAAGCAAAGATATGTGAATTTAAGTGACGACCACTTTCCCACTCTGCTGTCAACAGTATTTTCTTTGTAAAAAATTATGTGACAGATGAAAGCATGTCAGCTGTGTCTCTCAGGACTATCAGCTGTCAATATTCCTGCTGGAAATTTGACTTTCTAACAGAGAGAAAGAACACCTCCTATTAACATATTACTCATATTTTCATCTATCAGGCTGGATTATGTGCCGTCTTTAGTCATGATTTTCTTGCCTGCCGCTGAATTTTTCCCCCACACTACGCTGTCGATGGAACATCTCAGCTGGGGAATGATGAATAATGTCTGTGTCTCTCAGAGTGTCCATGAAACACAGGCGTCTGTCTTGCTTTGTTTACCCCTTACTAACAGGACCATGTAGAGTCAGCTCAGAAGTGAAGGCAGTCTGCTTTCATGATCAATAAACTTGTGGGACAGGCAGGATACACCACGCTGTTCTGGTCTGCTTTTTTCTCTGCGGTGTCGTTCATTTTTGGGAGAAAACCAATTCAAGAAGGCACTTGATTAAATGAGATGTTAGCGTTTCGCCTTCCCGCTCTCCCATGACTCCTTTCTGACAGTGGCTGAGAGCTGCTCATTTATTAAGGGTAGCATCACATCCAATTCTACTAAAGCAGACATAAGTGCTGTATGTGGTCTCAACAACATTCATTTTGTGTCATCATCTCAGCAGGCTCTGTCTTTAAAGATTTGTGATCATTAGCGAAACTTTATTTTGTTAACCACATAATGACAGAAGGTGAATTTTGGAAAACCTACAGAGTAATTATAGGAATGCAGTAAACTACATAATTTTAAAAATGGTTAGACTGAATGACTATTTGACTAGTTGCTTTTTTAAAAGAGATTTACTAGATTTCCTGCTTTCTTCTGAGCAAACGTTTCTTCTATGGAACACAAAAGAATGTATTTTTTGAAAAATGCCTGTTTTTTCATATTTATTAATTACAATTATTAATTAGTTTGTATATGTTAATAACTACAACAGGCCATGATTGACATTGTAATTCAAGTGCTCTTTAAATGATTGTCAAACTTGGTTTTATCTTTTAAAATATGCTATTGAAATTGTTGCATGATTTTCCACATTTTATTTTTAATCAATAAATTATTTGTATAACAGATTGTATGAACAAATATTCTCTATATATACACATGCTAGATCTCTGGATCAATACATCACAGACAATATATTTACCAAACCAGTTAAGGATTAATACACAACTTTATTAATTTTGTGGCTATTGCCCCAAGGAGCAACAAAATGGAAAAAAAACAAAACATTTTTTTTCTCACTGTGTGCATTAAATGGTTGAAAACACAGTGTGAGACATTAAAAAACAAAAATATACAATTCAGTAGCCATAATTTGAGCAGGTAAAAAAAAACAATTATAATCAAACAGTAATTGTCTGTTTTTTGTTGAAGGTGGGGAATTTGTTGAAAAAGTGATGCTTTGATGGCTAGAGCAGTGGTGTTTTAAAGGGGATGGATCTAGAGACGGCTGTTCAGAGATGGTTTATGTGCGCTGACAGTCCAACAGTTACTGTTACTGAACCCTGAAGCACAGCACACTGAAGCATGCTCTCTGAAATGCTGCATCTCTTCCAAAAAATAAAAAAAGATTTATTTCTTAAAACTTTCTTGTTGTCTAACAGACTAGTCAACCATTCTGGCCCATTAATATTGCAATATTTATTCCCAAAACACCAACCATATTGTAACGGGGCTGACGAGACGTGAGGATCCATCTGCAAGCTTTATTTAAAGAGACGTGGTATAACAGGCAGGGTCGAACAATGGCAAACAGGTATATGGCGGGCAAAAACACAAGAATAGTCCTAGGGCTAGCGTAGGTCACCGATCGGCAGACAGAATCACAGGGGCAAGACGAGAGGGAGAAATCCAGGAAAACAGGCAAAGATCAGATACCGCAGAAACAGGCAAGGCAAAACAAGGAAAACACAATGACTCGGAAAGGGGTACAGGCTAAACAATACTCAGCAGAGAAAGGTGGTTAGAGTGGGTGTTATATAGTGAGTGAGGTGATTAGAAACAGCTGTGTGCAATCAGTGCCGTGTGCAAATCGTGCAAAGAATGATGGGATATGTAGTCCAGGGTGCTATGCAACAGTTTGTGTTGTGCGAGAGTCAATGTAATGGAAAGGGTGACCTCTGGTGGTGAATAAACGGAAGTCCATGGACTGAATTCGTGACACATATAATGATTCTTGCAACAACATCTAACTGTTCAAAGTGACCCCGAAATGTGCTGAAACATCAATAGTAAAGAGGCAGAGGTCCCTTCTAATTTGCATAGTTTTAAGTAACTACTTAATTTCTCCTTAGCAATCACATTATGGTTTATCAGATCTGAAATCCTCTTCATTGGATTGACATTCACAAATGTTCAAAATTTTAATGTCAGTAATGCAAAGTTATATATATATATATACAGGTGCATCTAAATAAATTAGAATGTCGTGGAAAAAAGTTTTAATTTATTTCAGTAATTCAACTCATATTGTGAAACTCGTGTATTAAATCAAGTCAATGCACACAGACTGAAGTAGTTTAAAAGTCTTTGGTTCTTTTAGTTGTGATGATTTTGGCTCACATTTTAACAAAAACCCACCAATCTCAACAAATCAGAATATTTCATAAGACCAATAAAAAAAAAACATTTTTAGTGAATTGTTGGCCTTCCTGGAAAGTATGTTCATTTACTGTACAAGTACTCAATACTTGGTAGGGGCTCCTTTTGCTTTAATTACTGCCAAAATTCGGTGTGGCATGGAGGTGATCAATTTGTGGCAATGCTGAGGTGGTATGGAAGCCCAGGTAGGTTTCTTTGACAGTGGCCTTCAGCTCATCTGCATTTTTTGTCTCTTGTCTCTTGTTTCTCATTTTCCTCTTGACAATACCCATAGATTCTCTATGGGGTTCAGGTTAGGCAAGTTTGCTGGCCAATCAAGCACAATAACACCATGGTCATTGAACCAGCTTATGGTACCTTTGGCAGTGTGGGCAGGTACCAAGTCCTGCTGGAAAATGAAATCAACATCTTCAAAAAGCTGGTCCGCAGAAGGAAGCACGAAGTGCTTCAAAATTTCTTGGTAAACGGGTGCAGTGACGTGGGTTTTCAAAAAAACACAATGGACCAACACCAACAGGTGACATTGCACCCCCAAATCATCACAGACTGTGGAAACTTAACTTTGGACTTCAAGCAACTTGGGCTATGAGTTCTCCACCCTTCCTCCAGACTCTAGGACCTTGGTTTCCAAATGCAAAACTTGCTCTCATCTGAAAAGAAAACTTTGGACCACTGGGCAACAGTCCAGTTCTTCTTCTTCCTTAGCCCAGGTAAGACGCCTCTGACGCTGTCTGTGGTTCAGGAGTGGCTTAACAAGGGGAATACGGCAACTGTAGCCAAATTCCTTAACACGTTTGTGTGTGGTGGCTCTTGATGCCTTGACCCCAGCTGCAGTCCATTCCTTGTGAAGTTCACTCAAATTCTTGAATCGATTTTGTTGACAATCGTCATAAGGCTGTGGTTCTCTCGGTTGATTGTGCATATTTTTCTTCCACACTTTCTCCTTCCACTCAACATTCTGTTAACATGCTTGGATACAGCACTCTGTGAACAGCCAGCTTTCTTTGGCAATGAATGTTTGTGGCTTACCACCTTGTGAAGGGTGTCAATGATTGTCTTCTTGGACAACTGTCAGATCAGCAGTCTTCCCCATGATTGTGTAGCCGAGTGAACCAAACTGAGAGACAATTTCCTTTTACATACATATATTTTGCTTTCACACACATATATGCTGAGGTAGAATGTAAGTGAAGTACGTGTGTGAGAGTGCCAGAATGGAATTATGGCGTGTGAGGCCATCAACACGATTTATATATACACACGCACACCTAGATATATATTATACTACCATACATTACTTGTGTTTTTTTTGATTTAAGTCTCTTAGAGCACTAAGGTACATTCTATAGCAAATGCAGTAAAACAGTAATATTTTGAAATATTATTACAATTTTAAAAAATATTTTTTAATTTATTTAAAAACTTAATCTATTTCTTTAATGACAAAGCTGAATTTTCAGCAGTCATTACTCAGTCTTCAGTGTCACATGATCCTTCAGAAATCACTCAAATGTGTTGATTCTAACTTTTATTATCAATTTTGAAAACAGCTGCTTAATTTTTTTTTTTTAAACAGTGATACATTTTTTCTCCAAGATACTTTGAGAATATAAGAATATAAGAAGTATTTGTTTTACATTGAAATCTTTTGTAACAATTTAAACATCAATTTAGTGTTTTTAATACTCTCTGAATACAAATATTAATTTATTTTACAACAGCAACAACAAAATCATACCTTCCCGAAACTTTCAAACAGTATTGTAGATTTTATGGAGAACCATATAATATAGTTTATGAGAGTAAGAGGATATGAAACGGAACACTTTCAAACAAGAACTATCATGTTTGTTTGGGCTTTGCAGCCATCTTCCAGAGCAAAATTCAGAATACAGTGTCAGAATCAGTTCTTCTGTTTATCCCACCACAATGGGGCTCATCCTAATCTCACAAGAAAAAAAATAGTTTCAAAATGAGCTGAGCCTTCTAGAACTGATCTGTTTACATAAAATGCATGCCATCGTTTTACCTCGGAGCCGCAATAATAATCCCTGTATAGTTACCAGGCACTTTCAGGTTTATTTGATATTTATCTGGTAAAAGTGTTCAGATATGGTTCCTGGCACTGTTGTTAGGAGACTCACGGTACATGAGCAATCCAGATTACAGAGTATATGTTTGAGAGAATGTTCAAGTGGAGGAGCAAACAATCTGAATAGTTTATTATGGTTCTCAACATATTGCATATTGCTTCTAATCCTCATATTTGTATGACGTTTTTTTTTTTTTTTTAAGTTTGTAAGGTAGAGATTCTAAAGAAACAGAAGATGAAACTGATTAACAGTGGAAGCCTTTACTGATGCAACAAACCTGCAAAAAGTGACTTAGGCTCACAGCAGGGAAGTCAGACATTTTGAAAATCTACATCTCTACAGTTTTAATGATCGTAGATTTGAGAGTTTGAAAGGTTAAGGTTGTGACCATCTCATCTGAAGATATTTGTCTTAAATAAAGCCTCAGGGGTAACAAGTGTTCCTGGCTCTTATGCTTTTAGGCTAATGCAATTTCAGCTAGCTATTTTCATCTTGCTAACGATCTGTGGCACAGACAACAAGGAAGGACCTCCTGGGAGAGGGAGAGAAAAAAAGGTTTTTATCAGTAATGCACTCAAAAACTTGGAGCAGAGAGACATGAAACTGGAGTTATGTAGGGCAGCTCGTGAAGGGAAACGCAACCCGAGGCCATTAAATTTTTCACTGGTCGTGGAGATTTTTTTTTTTTTGTAACAATGCGTAAGATATTTTTAAACTTCAGTCTCAGAATTGACTGAGCTCTGGTACCCTTTCATCCTTCTGACACCCAGTGTATATTCTTACAGTCAATTGCCATTAAGGACCCTGACTGAAGTGACCAAACACTGAAAATCAATACTTAATGGGCATTGACCTGAAGTGAATTCAGATGTTCGTGCTTTGTGTTTCTTGCTATATAGGGCTGAAAATCCGTGAAGTGACGATCAATGTAACCAGGCAGCAGGTGGAGGATTTCCATGGTCCAGAAGACTACTGGTGCCTGTGTGTGGCCTGGAGTCACCTAGGAACCTCGAAGAGCCGTAAGGCCACAGTGAGGATAGCCTGTGAGTATGCTAGCTCAAGGGACCCCCAGTGGTCTGCAAGTGGAAAAAAAATACAAAATGTATTTTTAAGGCTGTCAAACCAAAATGAAAATACTGTATTATCAAATTTGTAAAGACTGCTTTTGGAAATTCATTCATCATCATATTTGGGGTCATGGGCTTCAAAAATACCTATTTTTTTACTTGTACTTTTTTAAATTATCTGAACATTTCTTTCTCTTTCAACCTTTCTAAAAATGATTTTAAAAAAAACAAACATTGAAATGTATGAGACATGACCTACAATTGAAATACATGATATAAACACAGATGGACTGCTGTGAGAAATCTGTTTTATGTATTTCCTTTTCTTAATTCTTTTCCTTTTCTTTCCTTAAACAGTGCACTAAATGCTTTAAATCTGAAAGTATATTAAAAGTTTGAATTAATAATATTATTGCCAAAAAAAAAAACATTTCATAGTCTATTGACAGCTTGATTTTTAATTAGCATTTGCTATTATTAATTATCATTCATTATCATTATCAAATTATTATTAAGTTTTATTATTTTATCATTAGTATTTGTTATCAAATAACAACTTTTTTTATTCCACTTTAATGCAGGGAACATTGATTTTATCCTACCTGAAGCTGGAAGATTTTTAGACATTTTGTATTTCTTTCTTTCTTTAAATTGAAAAAATGTTCAGTGCGCAGAAGAAAAAAAAGAATCCATTTCTGTACAAGCACAGTGGGGATGAGGCAGAACTGTCCAAATGAACTGAAACCATGACACCTGCAACTCTAGCAGATGGCTGGAGCACCGTTGAGAATGCCTGCACTCTCCTGCTCTCTTGCCTTGCCTTTCCAAGGTTGCCAAAACGAAGGGCAGGGGGCATGGAGAGAGCAGGATATGGAGTGATGAAAGCGATTGGCATAGATAGGCCAAATATCGGCTCGGACTCTGCCCGCTGTGACAGCTGCCTCTTATCTTTTCAAACAGACCTCCGCAAGAACTTCGAGCAGGATCCTCAAGGGAACGAAGTGCCAATTAAGGGCATGATTGTGCTGCATTGCCGTCCCCCGGAGGGAGTGCCCATGGCAGAGGTAAGACCCGTCCTCTCAGCCTCTGACATCATTGCCACAGGGAGGATATCTGGGAAGGGCAGTGCATGCACACTGCTGACAGGAAAATAACATCAGTGCTGTGTATAACATCTATACTAATTCTGTGCTTAAAGGGATAGTTCAACCTCAGTCTCATGTTGTTACAAACCTCTTTCTTTCTTCTATCTATATTATAAGGAGGCTTTTTTGATCCATATAATGAAATTTAGTAGGGTCCAAAACAACATGGGAACATTTTGACTATATGAACAAAAAAACACAACTGAGATATTTTTCAAAGTACCTTCTCATGTGTTCCACATACAAATGAAAATCATACCGATATTTAAAAAAAAATAGTTTTGAGCCATGTAATGAAGGTCAGAACATGGAACCATTTTGGCTTCTAGAAGAAGGAAAGTCATACTGGTTTGGAATGACTTGAGGGTGAGTGAATTATGGCCTGATTTAATTTTTGAGTGAACTGTCCCTTTAAACAGAACTGCAACTGACTGAGCACTGACTGCTGTCATCAAATTTGATAGACTGATTTCAGTTTAATACGCTTTCGCGTGCAGTCAAGGGTCAAGTAAGGGACAAAAGCGACAGGTCCATATATCATAGATTATGAGCAGGCAATATATCCTTGTACATGTGTTTGTGATTATAGTAGGGTTTGGTTCTTGGCCGCCACCAATGCTTTATGAATGATTCAGTGATGAAAAGGAAGGGCTCTGTCAGCGTCTGTCTCTTGGAGAGTGCGGTGGACAGAAACACAGGAAATCTGGGAAGTACTGGAAGACAAAAATCTCCCTTCAAGTACTTTGTCAACATAAATGAAGTCAGCTATAAGAGGGGCTAGTGAATAATGGAGAGTGCATACCAGCAATTGGCGATCAGGTCCATTCTAGCACACCTCTGCCATAAAAAATTTAAATCCAAGCTGTGAGAGGGAGAGTGCAAAGATTTATAAGGCATCATTTTACCAGCATGCTGGATGCTGACTCTCTCTCTTGCTCTGTCTGTCCTATTAGAATGTGTTTGTGGTAGGGATGCACTGGTATCGGTATCGGGCCCGATACTGAGCTCCTGTACTCGTACTCGTTAAAATGCCCCGATACCAAATGCCGATACCACACAGCATGTGATAAGCGCCATATTCAGACAAAGAAACACCGACAACAGAACAACAGACAGCAGAATGGAGTTACTAGAGATTAAGGATGTCTACGGAGTATATGTATGCAATGAATATAATGTTAAACATTCAGTATTAACGCCTGTATAGCTGATGTGACCGAGTTAATAAGCAAAGCATGCCGAGTGAATTGAGCGCGTGGCGGCGCAGATGCGCGAGCTTGTCGAGTGAATATACCTTTCTCACAGACATCATTGGAAAGTTTGTAGTTCGGTCGGATATGTCAAAAACAAGTAAGTAAAACAATGCACAAGTCACTAAAGTTATTTGATGGTAAGGAGAGAGAGAGAGAGAGAACGCACTTCTGTTGTGTGATCTTTGATGTTACTGATTTAGCACAGGCATCATTTGGATTTAAACGAAATCGAAAAATTAAGACCATTTATTGGGGCAATCACTATAAACATCATTTATTTTAAACTTTAGGCATACACGACTTTCGCTAGGCTGTGCTACTTGTCCCTCTCATTCTGCACCAGTACAAATACGTGCACGCATTGCGCGTGTTTTGCTGGCTTGAGTGTTTCTGCATCATATGAGTGGCTTTGGAATATAAATCGCAGCACGTTTCAGATGAAAAAAAGCGACTTCTATTTCTGAAAATATCACAGTTAGGAGATTTATAACGAGTGATTCCCTGCATTATTATAGCAAAGTGCGTGATTACAGTACTAAGCCGCTGCAATGGAGCAGCTCTAATGCTATTAAATTAAAGATGATGTACCATAGAGCAAAACTTGTAAAATACATTTTAATGGTCAAACCAAAAATTATTCAGAGACCATAATTTTTGTATATTTTTTTTTAGTGGAGTGCAGGGGACACATAGTTCATTTATGTAGGTGAGGAGAGGAAAATAAAGTAAAACTGTGAAAAATTTATGACCCAAAATTCTTCATACAGTGGACTACTAGTAAAACCAGTTATCACATTATTCAAGGAAATTTGTTCTGACCAGTGTAATCTGAGTTTGTCAGATTTTATAGGAGTTTTCTAAAAACTATAGCGAAGTAAACTGGATAATGTGAGAAATGTGAAGTGTCGAAATAAATTTGGTTGACTGTACTATTTGATAACGAAGTTTAACCAAACTAAACATAGGCAACTCTTTTGGTTTCTGTACCCAATATTTTAAAAATGTACAAATGCAATAAAAATATCGGTATCGGTACTCGGTATCGGCAAGTAATAAAAATAAAACTATCGTATCGGGCGAGTACTGGAAAAAGGGGTATCGGTGCATCCCTAGTTTGTGGTTTTTAACGGTCATAAACACCCCCTCTGAGAAATGCTCTGTAAGATTTCTGTGGTCGCAAAGCTAATGAGACTCACGTCTTTCTAGATACAGTCAGTTTTTCATCATTGTTGGATAAATAACAAGCCTGACCTCTGTTTTAATGAGTAAGCATATACCATCATGTTTTGGAATAAATGCTAATTTAATTTAATTAATTTACATGCGTTCTTATTGAGCTGCTCTCTTATACAACAAAAGTATATGATGTTTTATACAGCCCAGCTCCAAAACAGACAAAAAGCACTATAAAAGTGATTGACATGATGTGTGTACTATATTCTAAGTGTTTTGTACTATGTTCTGTTCATGTGATAGCTTAATGTATCTTAAGTTTCTTCATACAAAGCTATTGTATGACTTAAAAAGACATATAGCAGTAGTAATATATAGAAGTAATAGAGCACACAAATCATGCGTCTCACCCTCATGCGTCATGGTTTTTTATCCAGCCTGATACATAAAATAATAGTATGAAAAATCATACTTGTTGGGAATTGAACAGTTGATCGAACCTTCAAACAAAATGATGCATCATGCTTTTATGGCTTATATAGTATGTTATGTGGAGCTCATACTCTTGTAGTAAAAAAAAAAAAAATCAGAGGCCCAAACTGAGCAAAAATCTGCAATTTGGTGCAGTTGCTTAAGGATTATGTAAGAATAAGAAAAAAGAAAAATATAAGGTAAGAATTACATGGAATTACATAAATGGTAATAACTTTAATTTAGGGGGAATCTATTCCCTTAAAAGTGTGTGTTGTCCTTTCGAATATTAGCAGTATTGATGTGTTGAATCTAAATGGTGAATTATACAGTGACATGATACTGTGTCTATGCAGGGGGGCTTCTCAGCACAACTCAAAAAAAAACCTTTTAGAAACTGACCTTTTAGTTTCCTGTTTTAGAGCGAAAATGAAAATGTAAACGAGTTTCCCCATAGAGCCTCTCAAGTCTCTGCATAGTTGGTCTAAACTGAGTTATCATAAAAATATTTTTAATGAGATTATGCACTCTGATTTATGCTACTGAGGCATAGTCTTCATTTGGAGAGAGATTTTGCTCCCAAAACTTTCTGTGAAATATATTCACCTTCCCTTTTACTGGGTTTTCTTTTCTAGCTATTGACTTGGAAAGCTTTAAGAGGAAAGAAAGATAACAAATAAAATCTCTTCAGTATCTTATTTGTGTAAATGGAGATTTAAATCTCCTTCTTCACATGGATCTCTTCATCTAAAGGTTTATATGGACTCTTAAAATGTCTTAGGCTGTGCTTAGATTTGTCAAACACCAGCCTTTGCAGTCAAAAGCCAAATATTTCGTCATGAGCTCAAATCAAATTCAGCCAAGGCCAAATGATCTGAGCTGATACATTGTTATAGCTCTATGCCCTTACTGCATGACAATCATCGACTAAATTTTTGAATTTTTAGTTGAAACTTGAATTAAATGGTTTCCTTAGCTTAAATTTACTTCTTTTCTAATTACTTTTAATATGCATCAGGAGATTATCCATTCAAAAAGCAATAGCTCAGTGCTCACTTCATGTGTTGAAATGAAAGAATGGTAATGTGGTTGTGTATTCAGGAGAGGAGAGGATGAAAGAGACAACCCTGTGCTTTATGCTTTTGTTTGCCTTTACTTCTGCTTGATAGACCAACACCATAATAGTCATAGAAGTGTTTGCCTTTTTCCTTCTGTGTGTTTGCCAGGTATGGGGTTAATTCCTTGTGTGTGTGTGTGTGTGTGTGTGCGTGTGTTTGTTTTTTCTTTCTTTTTTATTTTAGGATTGTTATTTGAATTCATAGCATGTCAAGGGATATTAATGCTCTAGAATTGGGAATTAAATGGAATTCTAACTTTTGAAACTGAGTTGATGAGAATAAGAAAACAATGAGTCAGAATTAATTTGTGGATTGAGGCTGTGGGGAGTAATACATGGCTTGGATTACAGGGATCACTTGACTTGCCCACTGATATTTGTTTTCATTACAAAATGGTCAGTCTATACTGCATAATATTGCAGATATAATTGCTGAGTGACGAGTGTCACGCCCCTGGACTCTTTGTGTTTTGTTTTCCCTCCCCAGGTGTGCTGTGTTCCCTTTAATTAGTCATTCCTTGCACCTGTGTTTCCCCAATCACCCAGTGTTTAAAAGCCCCAGTCCTTTCAGTTAGTGTTTGTCGGTCCCCAAACGTCATTCCTTGTGTTCCAGTGTCTCCTACGGTCCCCGTGTGATCATTAAAGACTGTGAATTGAAGTTATCTCCGTGTTTCCTCGCTCCTTGCCTCTCGAGAAGTGTGACAGAAGGACCGACCAAAACAGTAACTTCTGTGTTTTCACCTCTGTTTGTTTTCCGTTGTTTTCTCAGTGTTTTTCTTTCTGTTGTGTCCCCATGGATCCCTTCACTCGCCCCGAATTCCTCCTCCTCCTGCTGGAGCAGGGAGACAAAGCTCTGGAGGACCATACCAAACTGTTCCTGTTGGTCGCGAACATCACCAGCTATCTGGACGTCGCGCTCTGCTCTTTCTATGACGCAAGCCTGAACACCGAGTGCAGAGCGCTGTCGTTTGAAGATGGTCCTCGGGAGGAATTCGCCGCCTTCGTGGAGTGGACTCTGGCGAGAAACGGGTCGCTACTCACCATCTGCCCCCGTGGAGGATCTCGCCGTATCCACTCCGGACCCAGAGCCCGGCCCACCATCTCCCCGCGGTACGGAGCATCAGCCTGAGCCCACCGATGATGGAGAGCCATTTCTGCCGCGACGCCAGGCGAAGCCAAGATACTGCGCAGAGGTAGACTCTGAAGTTGAGCACAATCTGTCAGACCAGGTACGGAGAGCCGGAGACAGGCCCACCACGATGGAGAATAGCACAGGACGGTGTGAGCACGGAGAGCAAGCTCGCCCCCCTGCATCATGGCTGAGGAGTGAAGCGGGATATTGCGCGGACATAAGTGCCAAACAAAGAGGGGAGGGATTCAGCCTCCGAATCAAGCTCAGAGCGTCCTCAGTGCGCTCATAGAATAGCGCCATCCACAGTGCCCACTACTAGAAAGCGCCCTCCTGTGGCCGCTTCTCGAAAATATCCGCCCTCCCACCCGCTCCAGCCTCCTCCACCGCTGTCAGCCCCTCTGCTCGCCCTCAGCCCACCATCATTGTGGTGCGAGCCCCGCGGGAATGCCATCCTCCAGCGTCACCATGGTTGGAGTCTCCCTCACCTCCGCCTACAGCCTCCGAAGTCTGGACTCCGCCTCGGTCCGTAGACCCAGAGGCTCCACCTCGGCTCCTAGCTCCCTAACCTCCACCATCACCCATCGATCCACCAGCTCCACCGGGTCCCCCGTCCCTCGGCTTCGCCTTGGTTAAGGTCGACCCGCAATCAACCTCTGGAAATCCATACCTGGCGGCCCGCTCGTCACTCGGTACCCCACGGCTCCCTCGTGGCTCCTTCCTCCCGCCAGCTCCACCTTGGTCCTAGTCACTCCGGCTCCAACGCGGATCTCCACCTACGCCTTGGTCGCCAGAGCCTTCGGTTAAGCCATGGCCCCCGGATCCTCGGCATCCCCCTGGCTCGGTGGTTCTCCACCTCGGGCTCCTCCACCACCTGCTCCGCCGCCGTTGGTCAGCCCCCTGGAGTCGGTGGCCATTGCTCCTCCCTCCGTTGGCTCCACCGTGGGCCGCTGTTATGGCTGCGGCCTGGGTCCTGCTGTGCTCTTCCTGCTCCGGGTTCCTTCTGTCTCCTCCCTCGCTCCTCCATCTATCGTCTCCTCCCTGGAATCTGTCTGTCGGCCCCCTCCCAGGTGTCCGTCCTCCTCCTGAGCCTCCTCCCTATTTCCCACCCACTCCCCTCCCCATGTTGTTTCTACAGTGCGAGGACGCACCTTCCGGGAGGGGGGATTAATGTCACGCCCCTGGACTCTTTGTGTTGTGTTTTCCCTCCCCAGGTGTGCTGTGTTCCCTTTAATTAGTCATTCCTTGCACCTGTGTTTTCCCAATCACCCAGTGTTTAAAAGCCCCAGTCCTTTCAGTTAGTGTTTGACGGTCCCCAAATGTCATTCCTTGTGTTCCAGTGTCTCCTACGTTCCCCGTGTGATCATTAAAGATTGTGAATTGAAGTTATCTCCGTGGTTCCTCGCTCCTTGCCTCCCGAGAAGTGTGACAGCGAGACTATTTATGTTGCATATTTTCTTCAGATATCTAGTTCATAGATGTATTGTTTATGATATGTTGATAGATGTATTGTTAATGTATATTGATTTTGGAGTAATATATTGGCATGTGAAAGGCCAACCATTTTAAACTTTTGAATTTTGAAATGTGTAGATATAGTACAACTAAAAATAAAATCAGCCATGTTTTCAGTGTTCATTTATTATAGAAACACTGGAATTTAATTTATTAATCACACTCTTTAAAAAAAAAAAGTTGTCCTGCATGATGTAAAGCTAATCTATGCTATTGATTTTTTTTTATGTTGGCAATGGGAATTGCAAAATCTGTTAATTATATTTCTCAAACCATAGTTTACACCAAATTAATAGCAAGACAAGTGTAAAAGAATGTATAATTGGTAGTGTCAAGACGCTGCAAAGAAATTGTATATGTACCAATATGTAAGTCCCAAATACAAATATAATTTAAATAGTTTGAACTGCTTGCACCAAGTAGGGCTTGATATCCAAAATGTAATAAAACAGTTTCAGTAAAAGAGAACAACTGAACCAATTTAAGGGAGATTTAAAGGTATAGTTCACCCAAAAATGAAAATTCTGTCATTAATTACTCACCCTCATGTCATTCCAAACCTGTAAAACCACACTCATGCGTCATGGTGCTCTCGTAAACGCACGTCGAAGACTGACACAGAAGAGAAGAAATTGTTGAATAAAGTCATTTTTTTGTGCACAAAAATTATTCTTGTAGCTTCATAAAATTTAGGTTGAACCACTGATGTCACATGGACAATTTTAACAATGTCCTTACTACCTTCCTGGGCCTTGATTTTGGTAGATGCATTGCTGTCTGTGGAGAGTCAGAAAGCTCTCGGATTTCATCAAAAATACTTAATTTGTGTTCTGAAGATGAACAAAGGTCTTACAAGTTTGTAATGACATGAGGGTGAGTAATTAATGACATAATTTTCATTTTTGGGTGAACTATCCCTTTAATATATTAGGACTTTCTTGATAGTGAGGCACAGAAAAGGGTTAGGGGTCAGATAAATTATTCCACAGCCGTGGGATTTCTGCAGTTGAGTACTTGAGCTTAATGGAATTAGAATCACAACTCACTGTAGCGTTACAGCAGTTTACTCACCCTGAGAACTTGGCAGCCCTTGAATTACTTGAAAAATTGGACCATTTTCCTCAAAAGCAGACACTTTGTGTTGCCCACACTCTCCAGCTCATTGTCTGTTATTCTCAAGATTGGAGTAAGCCCTTTCTGCCAAGCTCTTGCAAGGGTCCCCAAGCAAGATTCTGTTGCCATAAATAAACCACAGTATGTCGGTTGATTTTCATCTAATAAAGATCTCATTTCACATGTGAAGAGATTAACTTTTAGATAATCAAGAGATAAAACCTTGTTATCAGTATGCTTGTAGTATATATATGGGCAGCTATCAAGAACCATCAAGAATATGCATTAATGCATTCATTTTAATTATGTGAATTATTTTACACAAACATATTCTAGAGATGAAACTGCAGTGTTTTGTTTAAACTGAGTATCATTTGAAAGTTGTTTGAGTTTTATGCTCATTGTTTAGCAAAGATGAAAACTAAAGTAGTTGCATAAATTTTGATTTACCTGTCTGTGCTATCGAAGGTTGGTGTCGAAAGCAATTTCAAAGCAATTGTAGATGTGTCTGCTGGTGTCGGTCTTGTCGTTGTGTTGTGCGCGTGAGGGTTTGATTGAATTCACAGTCAGTGAGGTGGCGTTATATTTCTGCTCCCTGAGGGCTGTCTATCAGAGCTGTTTAATCTTAGTAATTACCCTGCTGAAATATGAAGCTGTTTCAACAGCCTCTTCTCCACCATACACACACTTCACAGGTAAAAACCTCCTCTAACACCACCTGCGAAACTGATCCAAACATTTTCTGATACCTGAGTTCAAAAGTGTACTGTGTTTTTAAGCGGCTCTGACCTCCTGTCCCCACAGCCAAATAGCCCCAGTGTTTGCGATAACAGCGTGGTCTTCACTTCGACTGATTTCTTCCTGTCAAAAGTACCTTAATCAGGCAGGATGGAGGCACTAATGAAATCATGGGATTCTCTTGAGACTGTGCAACCTCCTCCGTCAGCCCTGCCACCGTTAGCCACACTGTAATTGAAACAAATGTGCCAATTAGGCCATTCATTTCTCACATTGTCTGCCACACATTTACCCAGCTAATTTGTATTTGTTCCATACCTTTCCTCCTTTCACTCCCTCTCTTCTTCTATCCTGTTTTCCCCCTTTCTCTCCTCCTCCCTCTCCTCTTCATGTCTGTGCTCTACACCCTTTCAAAGGCTGAGGGGAAGTGGTGCTCAAGAATGCAGAGCATGGCAAATGTCTCAACAGAGAGGTCTGCTTTCACTGTGTGCTAATTGCCTATTTCAACTCCCAAGTTTCCCTGAAAACTTGAGTAAATACATTAGAGGAGAAGTGTGCTCTTCACTTCCATGCACAAGTAGTATTATTCTCTGCTGAAAAAGCAGCTTAAACTGCTTGATTTGTTGGTCTTAGTTGGGTTAAACTGGTTGGCCAGCAGTCTTCACAGTCTGACTAACTGTAAAGCGCCCCAAATCCCTGTTAAACCAGCGAAATATACCAGGCTAATGAGGCTGTCCAAGTTGGGAGACCAGCTAAGATTTTTTTTTTAATACAGTGTTTGAAAAAACAAATCTGTGACATTTGCGGCAGAAAAAAGGCAGCTGTTGTTGCCAAAACTTGGCCCGAAAAATACTGTAGCAACATTTTTAGGTTTTACAGATTAAGCATTTACAGTTAAAAAAAACAAACATATATTTCACTGAGATGATAATATATCAAATTACTAATATCATTTTTTTCCCTTTATATGTTGATAAATGACTGAGAAGCAAAGGCGGTAATGAAAAAGTCAAATTGTAAATTAAAGCTTTTTATAAATAGCTTTTTCACAAGCTGAGTTAAATACTAAAATATATAAGGTGTATGTTGTCATAGACACATAGACACATAATGCAATAATCATTAATTTAACAAAATAAGATGTAACATAAAACCCTAATGTACAAAACTGATAAACGACAACAAACACAGAGAGAGAGAGAGAGAGAGAGAGAGAGGAAACAATTTCTGTGAAAAAAACATAAAATGTGAATGTTTTTCACTGTAAATCATAAGATGGCTTTGTTCTTTTTCACTTCCAAACATAGATACATTTAACAGTATTTTACTGAAAAATTACACAAATTGTCCAGATCTATTACATTTTCCCATAAAGTAAGGGAAACTAAAAAAGTAAGGGAATTAGAAAAGTAAGGGAATTTAAATTTTAATCATTTTTTACAGTTTACCATTTGACTTCACCGACTGTATTTTTACAGCTTTATAGTGCAGCATCACGAACTTAATCACTCTAATTATGCATCTGGGTTAGTCATATGGCTCACAAAATAATTAAAGCATGTTATGAGCTATGAACATGAGGGCTAATGTGATTCTGAGAAATAATCTGTGAATAGAGCAAAGTTTAAAGTCCTGTGATGAAAGTAGAGGAAGAGAGGGAGAAGAGGGCATCACTGCAGCTACTGCTCAGCATAAATGTGACTGTAATTTTATATTTTAGTAACCATGTTCTGTTGAAAGCAATAACCAAATCAGATGGATTTAAGATGGAAATTTAACCAAAAAAGCCCTTGTGTTCCTTCCAAGGTTATGAAGTAATGAATTACAAACAGACCAAAAAATAAACAACTATTATCATTGTTGTGTGGGATAGGAACTGTTTCTTCTTTGAATAAGCACAGTGTTCAGTGCAGTGTCAAAGATGAATGGTCACTGTGCTTTCAATTACAGTTTATACTGCTGAGTGTTGAAACTGATATCTCTTTTGCTGTTAACAGCATTGGTTAATAAATGCTTCTCTTTTTGTCAGGTGGAGTGGTTAAAAAATGAAGAATTGGTTAGCTCACTTGAAGACGATAACATTGACACTCGTGCTGACCACAATCTGATCATCAATGAAGCCAGACTCTCTGACTCCGGCAACTACACCTGCCTCGCCAGTAACGTAGTCGCAAAAAGACGCAGTGCTACAGCTACTGTAGTTGTGTTTGGTAAGATAACACTGATATGCTTCATTGACTTGTTGTGGTGTCTCCTCATCTTTGCTAAAAATACTACTAAAAGGCTCTCTGCTTGTGAAGTCATTAATTATCACATTTTACCTGTTAACTCATTAGGTTATATACCTCTTTATGATCATTTTCACTTTTGGGTGAACTATTATTTACTTACTCTCATGACTTTAACGTAATTTTGTTTTTGTCAATAAAATTATCACAATACAATACAAGTCATTGGGGTTCAATTGGTTTTTATGGATCCCATCAACTTTGATTGTATGGACAAAAAGAGTTGAAACATTGTTTCAGAAAAAAATGTCTCGGTTACATATGGTAACCCTCGTTCCCTGAAGGAGGGAACGGAGACGTCACGTCGTGACCGATGAATTGGGATATCGCTTCGATAGACCAATCTACTTCGAGTGTAAACTAAACGAGTCAAATGAACATTGGCAATTGCACCAATTATGCATCCAGCTACCGTGATCACAGCGTGAGTATAATAAGGCAGCAGGTGTGATGCATACCAGGTTTTCGCTGAGGAGCCGAGCCGGCGACCCGACCGCTCGTGGTGGTACAGCAACCGTGGTGACGGGACGTGACGTCTCCGTTCCCTCCTTCAGGGAACGAGGGTTACCATACGTAACCGAGACGTTCCCTTTCAGTCGGTCACGACGAGTCACTTCGTGACCGACGAATTGGGATCCCTACCAAAGCGCCATGGTGCTGCCCCTTCCAGTGCCCTGTGCGAGCCGCCTGTGCCCCTATCTGGTGTAGGCCGGGGCTCGGGACAAGTAGTTCCACTCACCATTTTTTACCATTTACCTTACTGAGTGAGATTGGATAACAATGGGAAAACGTACCCGTTCCACTTGGAACAGGAACGCTGCGGAAGCCCCATCCTTCCCAAAGGAGGTTTCGGAAGCAAATACACATATGAACATTCATTAGGTGCATATGGATGATTGGAGGTGATTGTAACCCTCTTGTAATGGCAGAAGTCTGCCGGGGAAACAAGGGCTCAAGTCTATACCGTGGACTTTACACATACGAGAACCGCTTAGGTCTCAATATGGAACCCAGCCTTCCACGGTTCCCGCGGATTCATCGTGAAGGCCCGGCGCCAGACGTTCCGCCGCGTCCGCTGCCGAGGGTGACGGAGGATCTCAACAGGGTCTACTGTAGGACACTCTGGAGCAGTTTTAGCAAGCCGACACTAACCGGGGCCTCCCAGCGCCACTACCCGTTTGAGGTGAGAACACATTCCGGGTCCGAAGCTCCGAAGCGAAAAGCTGGTATGCATTGCACCTGATGCCTTATTATACTCACGCTGTGATCAGCGGCAGCTGGATGCAATAATTGCATGGCAATGTGCATTGGCTCGTTTAGTTTACACTCCAAGTAGATTGGTCTATCGAAGCGATATCCCAATTCGTCGGTCACGACGTGACTCGTAGTGACCGAATGAATGACGAAAGGCGAACTAGACATTTAAAGATACAAGCTAAAACATTTTCACCTAAACAAGCTTTAGCTTACTTTAAGAGGTTTGCTGAGATTCATACATACCACAAAATGATTCAAACTAGTGAAAAACACTAATAGCGATACCCCGTTCTGAAAGTGCAGATAGGAGAATCAGATGATTCACCTGGTCGAAGCCGGCAAAAAATATGGATGGACAATCTTGAGAGAGTTCTCACCAGTGAAGCAGCTTTAGGGAAATGTCCACTCTTGAAGCCCAGTATCCACTAGGATGTTCTGTGAAAGGAACACAGAAAGATGATTGAAGTTAGATCTTTCAAGAGTTTAGTATAGGAAAGGACGCAGTGAGACAGATATGTAATTATCTACTACTCCAGTGTTGGTTTTTGAGGTAGACAGTCAGTCTACCCAACAAGGTTGGAAACATCAATCTGAAAGTAGGAAGGACTTTGCAGCAGGTCCTATTTTCTTTTATCTTTCATAGTTTTGTTATGGTTTTTGAGCATGAGTGTGTGCCACTCAAACGGTCCTTGTTGGTATTTGACTAGCTTGTACGAAAGTGGAAGATAATTTTTTTTGCCAGAGTGCAGTTGAAATTGATTAGAGAGACTTTTGACATCAACAAAAACTCGATAAGCCTGTTTATTTTGCTTTTACAACTATGCACGATTAAACAACTGATCAAAAGTTCAAATTGTAAAAATGTTTTTGAAATGTCTCTTTGAAAAATCTTACACACCCTAAATTGTTTAATGGTACTGTATGCTGAAAATTCAACTTTGCCATCACAGGAATAAATTAGAAAACAATTATTTTAAATTGCAATAATATTTTACTATTTTTACTGTATTTTTAGTCAAATGAATGCAGCTTTGGTGAGCATAAGACATTTCTTTTAAAAGAAACCTTAATGATTTCAAATGTTTATGATTAGCTGTATTTTATTAATTGCATTTAGCATTCTATTTTCCCTGCTACATGACCTTATTGCAACAAATTTATTATAACATTGGTGTTAAAATATTGATAGTATTACGGGTTGTACAGATAAGACATATCAAAGTTAGACTACAAAAAGTCAAACCACAGATGTAAGAGAAGATTTTCCTCTAGCCTGTTAGTCATCCTGACCTCTGAGTGTTTTTTTCTGGCAGGGTGAGGGAAAGGTTGTCTCTCAAGTTCATTTGTTGTATTATTCAGCGGAAGATCTCTTTGTCTCTGCAGTGAATGGTGGATGGTCTCTGTGGACAGAGTGGTCTCCTTGCAGCGTGAACTGTGGGAGAGGAGTTCAGAAGCGATCTCGGACCTGCACTAACCCGGCTCCTCTGAACGGGGGAGCGTTCTGTGAGGGCATGTCTGTGCAGAAGATCACCTGCAATGCACTCTGCCCAGGTCAGAGCCTCATCAACCGCAGCACACCCCTGAGGGTGCAGCTTGTCCTCCTGCATCCAAACTCACTGTAGTTTTTAGTGTCATTGTAGCACGTAACAGCCGTGTTTTACATTCAGAACACATCAGACATCGTAGTGCATTTTCCACTCTGAATAATTCAATGTAAGGGTATTATTATGGGTATTAGAGGTTTTACTTCATGTATGTAAATGAGACCTTTTGTTCTCTTATGAGAACGAAGAAATAATCTCTAGCTAGTATAATTTTATTAGAGGAGTTATTCATGTTGTACTCAGTTGTTTTCTTGTCTTCATGATATTTAAATCAATTTGTGAACCGGTCTTTTTGATCTGACCACGCATGATTACTGTTTGTTTGCATAATACATTTGTATCTTTTCATTTTTTTAACAATTTGTTCACAATTAAGCTTCAAATGAGTGAAACGCATTTAATTGACTTAATTCTTAATTAATCACGCTTTGAGTTGATATATGGTAGGTATAAATAATTATTTGTAGAAATTAAATTAAATAGGAAAACATGTTCATAGTATTCTCAATTGGCTTTTAGGTTGTGGTGCAAAAAAATCATTCTTTTGATTAAAAATCCTGTCAGTTATTAGTAGAGAATGTATGAAATTTGTTGTCACTGTTATATAAGTCATTTATTTATCAAATGTTAATTAAATGAACCAATATACCATGTTGATTAATTGTTTATAATTAAATTCTTTATTTCTAAAACCTCTTAAGCATCTGTCCAGTTAGATTTAGAGTTAAATCTCACAGTATTTATTTTCTTCACATATTGTGGAAATGCATCTGTAGAAGCAGCAAAACAATATCAGCAACATAAGTGCATTTGCATATTCAGCTTGACAGTATTAAGCTACCACACAAAAGTTTGATGTTTCATAAGATTTTTTTATGTTTTTAAAGTCTTTTGCACTCACAAATCCTTGATCACAAATACTGTAAAGCAGTAACATTGTGAAATATTATTGCAATTTTAAATAAATGTTTTTTTTTAAATGTATTTTAAAACCATTAAATTTTAAAAAGCCATTACACAGTGCCACATGATCATTCACAGCAGGTTCACACATACTCTGTTTGCAGTGCGTATGTAGTACATATTTTTTTCTGAATGCATGTTAATGGATTAGAACATTTACACTGCACAAGGTTGCAAACTGGCAGTGCTTTCCAAGAGTGGTGGGTCTGCAGCAGTGCAGCGATCGTTTCTGCACCAAGTGTATTTTTGCTGTGCTACACACGCTGACTTAAAGTGACAGTGCATTGTTCGTGGTAAAAATTAAAATGTATTGACACGAAAATGTACTATTTACACCTTAAACGCATAATTAGTCTTCTGTGTTTCACAGTCAACACATATGGCATTTTGGCTAGGTTTAAAGGGAAAGAGCACTTTTAGATAAACAAGGCAATATAGATGGCACTGGTGGAGGTAGAAAGCAAAGTTCTTTATGAACAGCAGGATTGCTGGTGTTAAATGCAAAAGAAGAGGCAGGAGAGCTGACTGTTTCTGTCAGTGGTAAGTTTTCATTTGAAATGTTTGTGATAATGTAAGAAAAGTAGACTATAAGCTGTTTAAATGTTTTGCCACTTGCTTGAGCAACATAATATATAAATCTAGAAGTAAAACGCATTGTATAATATGTAGCTTATATTTATTGCATTTAAACGTGAATACGTCTATGAATTATTGTATTACTGTACTGTGTAAAAAAAATCACAATGCTGAAAAAGCATTTTCAATAACAAGATTTGGATTTGAAATCAAAATAATGGGTAAATGTTTTGCTTGTGGTAAACATCCATGGATCAGGACTGGAATGAAAACGCGTCCTGTGTGAAAGCACAATGAGTCCGTGCTGCTTCTTCACCGCATACAAACCACACATGGACTGCATACACACTGCAAACAGAGTATGTGTGAACCTGGTATCAGAAAACATTATAAAATGTTGCTTTGATGCTCAAGAAACATTTCTCATTTCTTATCATCACAGTTGAAAACTAACATTTTTGTGGAAACCATGATTCATTTTTTTCCAGTTTTCTTTGAATATAAGGTTCAAAATAACAGCATTTTTTTTTTAATAGAAACTTTTTGTAACATTGTATGTCACTTTTGATCAGTTTAGTGCATCTTTGCTAAATAAATGTATTATTTCTTAAAAAAAAAAAAAACTGACCCCGAACGTTAATAATAATTTAAACACTTTTTTTCTGGCTTAAAAATAAGATTTAGAACAGATTGAAACTGACCGAGCTATAGATAATATTGAGAATTTGATCAATTGGCTCAAAATATGCTAATGTAATGTATGCAACCCCCGCCAGTGTGGTCAAGAGTTGGTCCATTACAACACTTTTAATTAAGTTTATTAAGTCTCTAGGAATCTCGTAAGTTCATTGCTGAGTGCAGTTAATGCACAGAGCAGCTGTTCACCTTCCTTAAACGGCAACCCCGTTGTGCACTCTGCAGTGGATGGAGTCTGGGAGGAGTGGAGCGAGTGGACGATGTGTAGCGCGCAGTGTGAGAGGCAGCGATGGAGGGAATGCAACGCGCCACCGCCCCGTCACAGAGGCAAGATGTGTGAGGGAGAAGGTCAAAGCATGGAGAACTGCACGGGAGGACTGTGCACGCAAAGTGAGTGCAAATGCCATGATACATTATAAACACGGTCATTTCATCGATGACAAGAGCATCGTCGTCATCACATGTTGGTCATGCACACATGGTGCTTGACACAAAGCTCAAGTGTGCATGAATTGCGAGTTTTGGGAATTGCTATAATTGTCTGCTAAAAGTGGATGAAAGTGACGGCATCATGCCCCGTGTCCCTCTCAATATCTCCCTCGTAGCTGTTATGATGAGAACCCTCTCTGATTTCTCCTCCTTAATGAAGGATGGAAACATCCTGCAGCCTAAGTGATCCAAAACCATCTGCCAGTAGCTTCCCATGGCAACAATGCCGAGCAACAGTATCCACAGCTAATGTTGGCATAGCCTGCAGTTGGACATCTACCCGTGATGTGAATCAGAGAGCAGATTTGTAATAAGTATTACAGGGATGGACTGTAATTCTCTCTCCCTTTCTTTTTTTTCTCTCTCTCTTGTTCTGTTTTTTTTTCCCTGCAGATGGGAAGCTGATGCATGATGTTAAGCCTCAGAGTGAGTTCCTCCTCCATTTGAATTCATAATTGCTGTACAGATGAGGGAATAAAACAACAAAATAAGCTGTTGCTACTGTCGAGTGAACTTCTGTTATTTTTTATTAGTTATTTTATCTTAAATATCCTATTTGTGAGAATTTGTGTGATAGCTATTAGTTGCTTTCCTGATTTAAAGGTGCAATAGGTGATTGTCTAAAAAACATTTTGTTAGATGGTGATGGAAAGGGGGGTCTCCTTAACCATTCCAGTAGCAATCATTAAGTTAAGTGGTCTAAATGTATTTGTCTGTATTTATATATTCTGTGGAGGCTAGGATCAAGAATGTTTTTTGTCCAATCAAAACGCTCAGTCCGAGCATTTTAATTGGCTTTCATACCTGCCTGTCAACGTATGTATTAGCATACCTCTGCGCACCCGTTTCGGCGCGACAGGATACGTCATCAGCGCGTTCACGCACGCTGTGCAGACAGAGCGAGAATGGCAGACAAACATCAACAACCCGATCTTCCTTCCTGGTATTGTAGTACTTTTAAAGTTTTCTCACCGGTGAATGACACATGATGTAGCCCAGCGGTTAATCTAGTCCTCGCGCCAGCTTGTTAGAAGTGAGCTAAGTGCATGAACTGTGTTCCGATCGATATGATCCCTACACAGTGTTCATTGCTCCCTACTCCCTGAGCAGGGGAAATCCGTTGAAGTTTACTTCACTTCGGAACATGGGCTGGAATTGGGAACCGCTGATGTAGCCTAATGTAGTAATGTTGTCTCTGGTATTCTGGTCTGTGAGTGTAAATGCGTTCAGGGGGCGTGGCTTTGGACGGCGATTGCAGGAAGGGTGGGACGTTCGCTTTCAGTGCTATCAGGCTAAAGTTAGCATTTTCCAAGATCTCCTACTGCACCTTTAAGAATAAGCTCCCGTCTTCACTTTATACACTGGTTACCTGTATCATTATACTGACAGCAGGTGTCATTTTCAACAAAGTGGAAAAAAGATTAATTAGCAAGTATCCAATCTGTCTCTCAATTAGAATTTTAGTATGGAAATTGCAAGCCAACTGAAGCATCCACAGCAAGTAAACTTTACTATGAAAAAAATAGTTCTTGGAAAATATTAAATCAAATAATACATTTATAATATAAACTTAAAGTATAAAAACATAAAATAATTAGAGGAAAAAGAATAAGAAAAAATTATTTTACCAAATTTTCTCTAAAAACAGGATATTTCCATAGTCAGTGAAACAACTAAATAAATTTGATAATATTTTACCAAATTTTCTCTGCCAGTGGAACAAAATATATATTTTTAAACAAAATATTTTCTCTAAAATAAGTCTTATTGCCTTGTGGCCATTTTTTCTTCTAAACTAAGTTTATCAGAAAAGACAAAGATGCTGATTAAGAATTTGATGATTCTCAGTATAGTCCTAAATATTCTGCTGGTGTCCTTATCAAGATTTTCTCCGTATCCATTTCAGAGAATTTCAAAGTGCTAGTCAATGTATTGTGTCCTTTTTAGATTATAGAGAGTGAGTGATTGGATGTGGCATTTGAACATGTGCTATATTTAGAGGAAGCAACGAGGTGTAATAATTGAATATTAACTCACCTCGTCAAGCATATTATGTCTTAATTTCTCCCCATGTATTATTTTAACCATATTGAGGCACTTTGCAAAACATGATTTTAAATATGTATTAGTACCAGGTGCTTCTGCATTGTTACAGTGATGTGACTCTGAGACTCCTCCATGTGCATTGATGTGTGAGCTGGGTCATAATGCTTCTAATTTAATCTATTAAA
This sequence comes from Sinocyclocheilus anophthalmus, assembly GCA_018155175.1. Taxonomy (NCBI): domain Eukaryota; kingdom Metazoa; phylum Chordata; class Actinopteri; order Cypriniformes; family Cyprinidae; genus Sinocyclocheilus; species Sinocyclocheilus anophthalmus. The sequence goes on from JADLZN010000271.1 coordinate 63,783, forward strand.
TCTGTTCCATGATGGACATGCAATTAATTCACCTTTACCCTTGGACAGAAACATGTTTCCAGTTTGCAGCATGTAATCCTGTTCAACTTTCTGTAGTGCGTCAGGATATTTGAAATGCAGTGCTGTAGTTTTATAAGCATATTCTTCCTCTCACGGCATGATTAATGTCCTCTGTGTCCTTTGTGATCTGGCGAGTTCTGTCTGCCCAACCCTCCTGCTGCAGAGGTCACTTGGGCCAGTGCTGTAGATGCCAGCTGAACAGATGTATCATTGCGTGGGGTGTTGGCACACCACCCTGCCAGTTATTAAAGTAGTAAGAGCCCTGGAATTCACACCTCCCAAACTGCCCTCACGTGCCAAGCATATCTTTATACACTGCTAAACATGTGCATATTGCACCTGTTCCATTTACACAGGTGTCTAAAAGATTTGCAAGTCTAACCGCAATGACCAGGCATGCAGTCATGATGGCTTTAAATGTTTCCCTGTCACCAAAATGTTTTTTTTTTCCTGGCGCTGTGAAAACATTTAACTCGCACGCAGCTACAAAACTGTTAGTAGAACTATATCTTATTTATCTTATCTTGATTATCTTATTTTACTATATTTTTTGTGTATTTCTTAACACAGTGTAATAGCAACAATAATAATGGTATAATACTAATAACAGTAGTGATGATGATGATGATGTGATATTATTAATAGTAATAATAATAATAATAAAATATTAAAAAAGTACTATTAAATTATATATTGTCTGTATTTCATAAAATAATAATAGTATAAAAGGATTAATTAAAAAAAAACTAATTATATTCGTATTTTAATTATAGTGTTATTAGTAATAATGTGTGTTTTAAAGGATTTCTTTATACTACTATTCATAAACAAGATTAGATATATTATTATAATATATTATATATTATATTAAAATATATTTGATTTACAACTATACAAAATCTTATTCTTTTTTTTTTGCCCTGTGAAAAACCTTACAATTGCGAAATCTACAAAAACTATACATGAAACCAATTTGTTTTAATATTTCCCCACTAGCACAAACAACAACAACAGCAATAAGAATAATAATAACAAACAGCACTAATAACAGTAATAAAAATAATTAAAACATGTTTTAATTATTAATACTGGTAATTATTTTATATTATTGCACCACAACCTTTATAATACTAATAAAAATGCATTACACACTATAATAGTAGTATATATTAGTGTTATGCCAGTATAATAAAAATTAGTTATTATAAAGTTATATTTTAGATGTTAAATAATAATACTACTACTACTTATTATTATTACAATAGTATTTTATTCAAGATAAATAGCAGAGGTATATACATGTATGTGCTATTTGGCATATTTTTCTCAATTTTTTCCACAATAAATGATGAAGCCTAAGTGTGTGTGTGTGTGTGTGTTTATGGCTGTGTCCAAGGCATGGAGAACTCTATTGATGTTGCGCTGTACTCTGGTCTGTCTGCGGGGGTGATCGCTGTGGTCGTCCTCATAGTGGCCATCACCCTCTACAGGAAGAGTCAAAGTGAGTATGGAGTGGACGTCATTGACTCATCTGCTCTTGCAGGGGGCTTCCAGTCCTTCAACTTCAAAACCACCAGACAGGGTAAGAGTTCACTGTAGATGAAGCGTTCGGTTGAATTAATTGATTTATTGTGTTACTGAAGTTTATGTGCCGCTTGTCACAATAACAGGCCAGGCCACAATGAATATTCAAACAATTCCAAATTAATTTATTGCTTGTAAAAGCATACAGACACACATGCCATAAGAGTTATTTATTCCACAGTAAGACACTAACATATTTCACTCACACAAACAGCCTCCCCTGAGCAAACACACATTCGCACACAAAAAACTCCAAATCCTTTGACGAGTAAATGTGGAAGGCATGCTACGTTGACTTCAATTCTGTCTTTTTGTCAGCTGTGCCGATAACTTTTGTTGATAAGACCACGACTATAGTCACATGACCCACGTTTGGTTCCGCTACACGCGTCCATATTACCATCGCTGACACTTCTGGGTCAGAGAAAGTGATAGCCATCGCCTCGTAGGGTAATCAATCCTGCCTGCTTGTGACAGCACAGTGAAAGGCTGCGACTAGCAGCTTGTGTTTACTGTGCTCAAGGCTTGGGATGGTGAAACCCCCCTCCCGCCCCCCGACACTTGCATGCAACAGGAAAGAGGGGATCAAGGCTCAGCTGAGCCGCATCTGTCAGGTCATCAATCCTATTTAAAAAGGCCAACTTTCTTCCAGCCTCCCGCTGTGCCTTATTCCAACAGCCAATCCGGTTCCCATCAGAGCTCATAGGAAAGACCAAACCCCATGCAATGGAAACGAGAACATGTTGGATGTTCGTTTAAGGATGTGGTATGTAGAACGAGACAATAGAAGCTTCTCTAAACAGTTGTTCGTTTTAAAAGTTCAGAAGTTCCAAATTTGAATGCATCTGATGTCATTTTGATTTGCTTTTCTTTTTATTAAGGTAGGTTTTGGGTTATTCATTATATTTTTTAACACCTTTCTTTTTAACTCAGTTCGCTGCATGATATCTATTGCAGTTTTTCTCAGTATGTAATTATTATAAAGTTTCTGAAGTATTCCAGCTGAAATCACAGGTAACAGCACGACACTCCAGACCTTTGCCCGCCTGTCTACTCTTGAAATCTGAGCCACTGAGTCATTTTAATCACAACTCTAATTCCAGATCTTTCCCCACAAGGTGCCCACTACATGCCTGTTTCATTAACTCCTATCATCCCACTGCCTCTTCCTTTCATTTTTCTGTCATTCTTTTGAGATTTTCTGTCCCACAGTGATCATATCCTGCTTCTGAAGAGGGGAAAACCAATTTGTTGTGGATGAGAATTTAAGAAGTTGAACCATTTAATGTGCTTTAATTTTTTTATATGTCTGGTGAAACTAAATCAGGTTCAGTTCTATGCTATAGGTAGTGGTTAATTCACCTAATGTCATTCTAAACCTGAGTTAGTTTCTTCTGTGGAACACAGAATAATATAATATATTTTGAGAAATGTCTCATACTATTTTTTTTGTCCATACAGTGGATGTAAAAATAGCTTTGGACCCCATTGACTTTCTTTGTGTGTATGGACAAAAACAGTTGAAATGTTCTTCACAATATCTAAAATGTTCTGCAGAAGAAAGAAAGTAAACAATGACAAAACTTTAACCTTGGCCTGAATATACCTTAAAAGGATAATGATGAAGTTGATCATTCCAAATATGCATATGCATTAGCATTTTTCCACCAGAATTTGTTTCATTCTGACACCTCAGAACTTTGTGGGACCGTTCGAATTCAAAAGGCACACCTCTCATCACCCTATTGCAAAACCTTGACCTGCCCAAGCATGGTGACTAGAAATATCCCAAACGCCTGACACCGATCAGCCCAGCCTGGGGTAATTAACGATTTTCCTAAAAATAAAGACCCATTAGCCTCATGCCTCCCACCGCTCACTGTGCAGCAGCTGGCCAGCAAGGACTAAGTGACTCGAGTGTTAGAGCTACTTTGGCACCGGGATGATTCGTGGGGGCTCGGTGACGGTGTGTGCCTGCTTCAGACAGGAAAAGGTGAGAGAGCAACAGCGAGGGATGAAGACCCCCTTCCAAGAGCTGTTCTGAGTTCAAGCTGGGAGGTGACAGATTTAAAAACTTGACCAAAAACAACACCCCCACCCCAACGCAGAGTCCTTTAGACACCCACGACACAGCATCACACCATACTAGTCTACTCGTCCTCCTGAGTAGCTAAATGAATTCATTGTACAGGAAAGCACAAATCTCTCATGATGTCACTGGAGAACTAATGCTAACTATGCTTGTGGGTAATGATGAGCAATTTATGGACTACCCCAAACCCACGTGTGACTATTAGATGACCGTCACACACCCCCTGCATGAAACCAGCAACCCTGCCCCTTCCCACCAACACACCATCTCCCGTGACCCAACCCATCCATTCAGTACACTGGTAGCACCCCCTCTAGCACCCCCCCCAACAGTACCCCCCCACGCCTGAATGCTGTCAAAAGTGTCTGCAGTGTATCTTTGATAAACGTTTATAAAAACAAGTACATTTGTGCCGAATACACTGCATAATCTACAAGTCAGCTAGCAATGATTATACTCTATATATAGATATATATATATTATATTATATCTTATTATACTGTATATAGGATCCCCCCGTTGTTGTGTACCACCTATAATTTGGCTCCCCCACCCCCATCGGATTTGCACACCACACGCAATTAAACCCAAGCCACATTTCATATAAAAAGTCTCATATTTCTGCTGCTGAAACCAAATAGAACCTTTTCATGGTCTTATTAGTATTTACTTTTAGCTTAAATTATAAAAATGTAGCATAAATGTATTACTATTGTAAAGTACAGTGGTACCCATAAAAAAAAAAAGCTATTGTATAGTTTTCTTCAACTCATGAACCCCCTGCAGTTCGCTAACCTTGTTTCAGTTCAAATTTAATATATTCAAAAGAAAATTGGAATTAGAACTCCCCATACAAGAAACCTAAACTCCTACTAATCTAACACCTATTCAGAACCATATTTCAGGTAGTTAGATTTTGAAGGGCCAATAATATAACAGGTTAAACAACACAACCATAAGCTCCATAAAACCCCACAATAACCATTGTTGCGTGTGCCAAGGCTCTTTCTTTTCTCCCATGCATACAATTGTCCTTTTCACTGTTGTATTTTTCAAGATTAGACATTTTTTTCCTTTTTCCAGCACTCTTAAAATGAATATTTTAGCCAAAACAGCAAATTAAATATTTAATCCTTTTCTATTTGCACGCCTTGATTTTCAGGCCATGGTCTGCTGCACTGGAGCTGGCCTGTCAAGACCCCATCTAACTGTATTCTTCTCTTTTTACCTGTATCGACAACTCCTATAAAACACCCAAAATATCACAGACTGTGTTTTCATCTCCCCAGGCAATCCACTTCTGCTGAATTCCTCCATGCAGCCCGATATAACTGTCGGCCACCCACGCCGATGTACGCAGCCCGATAGGACACGCCCCCGAGACCCCATAGGACTCCATAGACCAACAGAGCTCTTTGACCCCCTGCCCAGCCACCCCCCCCCGGTCCAGTTCCGCGCTCCTTTTGGTTTACTAGTGTGGCGACGGGCCGAGCACCGCGCACCTCCAAACAAACCCCCCCCACACCAACCACCACACAAACACCCTACCCACCCCCCTTACAGAAAGGCCAAAGCCCATCCGGAGACCCTTCCTGCTAACCTTCACCCAAACTACAGCACAGTGGAAGGAAAGAAGACAACTATGATTGCTCCTAATGGCATTCACACACTCATGAAGACTCAGTTTAAGACAAGCGCTGTGTTTGGGCACCTGGGTGGCCGTTTAGTCATTCCAAATGCAGGTGAGAGAAAGTATGTGTTTGTATTAGGTATTTGGTATTGTTCCCAGACCTCCAACCCTGCACTGATGCGCATTACTTGATTTAATCTTAAGGTCCGTACACCTGTAGTCATTTGTATTCTGTTAGCAATTGGATTAGATGGAGTTCACCTAATAAAAATGAAAATACTGTCATTTGTTCACCCTCATTTCCTTTCACACCCTCAACGGGGCTTTGGGATCTGTGACGTATGCAACACCCCAACCTCAATCCCCATCTCATAATCGTTGCATCTACACACCCTAGTGCAACACCACCACCCATGACTTCTCTTTGGCTGATGCTTGTAAAGGTCAACAATTCACTGAACCCACTCTCTGAGGTCCTTGTGTTGAAGGGTTCTTAGGGCCAAAGAAAAACACTTTGTTTCATATCAGATTCAGAGAAACTACAGAAAACAAGAGGATTTTATTATTTTACATGAAAACACAATTATTGTTATTTTTACTTTTGAGTGTGCATGAGGAAGTGAGTACATAAAAAACATAAAAAATAACTATTGTTATTAAAATACACGAGTACTGTTATTATCTGTAGACTGACTTGAATAAATTAGTAAAGACGAACACCACGCCAAAGGGGAGTAAACGCCCAGGCAGATCTAACCAACCACCCACCCATTCACCCCACACTCTAGACGAAGACCACGCCCCGGGTCCCCACCACCACCTATTGTGTACATATGACCCTTGTAGACAAGAAAACACCCAACAACAGATTGTAGTCAGATATAATATATGAGCACTTAATATGTAAATATAAGAACATGGAATCAATTTTTAAGCCTTTTACTGTTTTAATGAATGCTCATATTGGTAATTATTTCATGAGGCATAGGAATCAATGCGTATTGTGTAACTGCACATAAATAGTATCTCACTGTTGTTGATGTTGATGGTGTTGGTTTTCTAGGCGTAAGCTTGCTGGTACCTCACGGGGCGATTGCTGATGACACCTCTTGGGAAATGTACATGCTCATAAATCAAGAAGAGTCTAGGTAAGACTGTAGGTGACATATCTGTATCACTTTCATATTGTTGTATAAGCATTAGCGTTCTTCTTAAAGGTTCAGGCAAAAAAAAAAGAAAGAAAAAAAATACTACTAAAATATACATTACTACTGTGGGCAGCGATTACAATTTTAACACGATTAATGCTGGATTTTTCTGTGATTAATCGCATTGTTATGCACACTTTTTTCCTTTTTAAACGTACGCTATTGAAACAAAAGGGCATAAACCTCCTGGTTTCCAACCCCAACACCCCACCCATTCACACACACCCCAACACCCCCACACACAACCCACACTCACACGCACGAGACGATTGAATAGACAGACAGCAATATCCTTTTACATGTCCAGAAAACGCTTAAAACCACCGTATTTATTGTAAATCTCAACTTATAATATTAATGTAATCAAATTAAATATAAAACAATCTATTTGCCACTGCCAGGGCATTGATGTTTTTAAAGAAAATATTTAATAGTTTGTTATAGAAAAAAAAGTTATGCTCAGAGTCCAGAGCCTCAATCATAACATTATAACAGGCACCTTCCGAGTAGAGACCCAACACAACAGAGACTTGTGTGCGGGATGTGGGAGATAAGGGTGTACTCACACTAGGCAATCTTAACCGTGCCCGAGTGCGTTTGATCCCCAAAGCCTAGTTCGTTGGACTAGTGTGATCGCTCCGTGCCATGCTCGGGCACGGTTCGTTTAGTCGTCCCATGCTCGGTTGGAATGGGTGGGCCAGAGCACGGTTCAGTTGGGCTCGGGCGCGGTACGCATGTAGTGTGAGCGCTAACCGCGCCAGAGCGTGGAACTTCTGATACGTGCAGCATGATTGCGTGAACATTTCTAAGCAGCAAGAGGGATAGATCTGTAAAGCAATATATTGTGAGAGGGCAGTGTGTTACCGCGTCCCACAAATCAAATAAACCACAAAGTAACAAAACGATCACACACTGGCTGGCGAGAGCGCTTCTTTTGCTGGCTTCATGTGCTATCGGAAACTTCCTGTTTCCCACTTACAAAGTTGTGATTATGAGCATGTTGCATTCTTTTCTGTTAAAAATAACACTGAACAGTGGTTTGTGAATGTTGATGCATAAATAATTTTATCAGAAGCATTCATGTGAGCGCTGCTGCAGTCTTAGGCCCACCCCAAATGCTCTCATTGGTTGAGACACGTGATGACACCCATCCCAAGCCAGTACTGATCAACATCCCCCCTCCCGTGCTGTGACCCCATGGTTTGGTCTGGTATTGGTATTCAGAAGCCAGAAGCAACAAAGGCTTTCAAAATAAATAATAATAATAAAAAAACTGCATTAATGTGCAATAAAATAATTGTCTGCGTTAATCAATGTTACGCAAATAATAACCATTAACTTTCACCAGCCCTAACTTAATAGATACTGTTATATATACTATATCTAATTATTAAGGAACTTACAAAGTTCTATGTTCAAAAAACCTTTAGACTAGTGTACGCGAATCAGATCGCGGAGAAATATGGAATACTTAACAATAACTGGTTATGATTAATTATAAATATTTAGATCCACTTTAGATATTTAGCTGACCACTCAGGGTAAACCGTCTTGTCAATTCTAAGAACGTTAATTTCCTGGTTAAAGGAAATAACTTTCTTACTGTACAATTCTATAAGTTTGTAAAGTAAATCTGCATGATTATTGACTCCGGTTATGAGTCAACAATGAACACGTCAAGTGTGATTACAGTAAGGTTTATTAACTACACAAAACACTTAAACTATTCTAACATACANATGTTTAAAACGACTCCACCGTTTTAAATTACTGCTCGTACTGCATAAAGTAGGAAACTGTTGTTTCCCCAGCAATGTGAATGCCGGGATTTTGCTGGCTAGCTTGTCAAAGTTTCTGGGAGTCACATCATGCGCTGCTGCAGGGATGCTGGGAAGTATTACAGTTCTTTCTGTCAGTGTTAGCGAAAGTGGTGGCTCTCCCCTTCGTAGCTTGTTGCATCTGAGGGAGTTTGCACGGCTGAATGAGGATGCAGGAGTAGGTGTCTCTCCCACTGCGTCTCTTTTCGCAGCCTATAAGAGTACCTGAGTTCTCTTTGGACCATGTCAAGTTTGTCTTGAGTGTTGTTCAGCTGCTGGATCAGAGTCTCAATTCTGGCAACTTTGTCTAAGAGCTCAGAATTTGCTGCTTTAATAGTAATTTTGTGTGGGTGTTTCCTTTCCAGTTCCTTTCTGGCTACCTTTTCCAGGTGCTCTTGCTGTTCAGCAGCTGTCAGAGCCTTTTTAAATCTATTGATTTCCTCCTGTAGCTCCATTTTGCTGGGGTCCTTGTGGGCTACCGCTGTGATCTGTTGCTTGAGATCATTTACCTCCTGTTTCAGACCCATGAGGTTGTGGGCCAGGAAGATAATGACCTTGGCGAGCTTTGTAGCCACAACTCTCGCCCGAGTCCTGAGTCTGAGGCACACTTCTCTCTGTGTCCAGTTGCTTTCGGCTCAGTAGGTGGTCGTCGGCCCTGGGTAAGGGGGTGTTCCTCACGACGCCTGGCCAGCCCTCTCTGGTCTGCATTCTGGGCTGTTAGTCTGAGCATCTGCAACATTTTTGCAAATTTGTGTTGAGAGTAAGGGCTAGAGACTACTACAAGATCAAACAGAGTGTGAATGATAAAATATTTTTGGGTCAGCATATGTTTTGCTGAAAAGGACGTAAACAGGATTTTGATTGATGATTTAAGACTACTGTCAAATTATTGTCAAATTATCACTCAGAATTTGCTGACGGTTCCCCAAACAAGCTTCATCTCTGAGGTATGAGGAGAAAATGAAAAGCAGAAGGAAAGGAGAGCATTTCTATTCAGATTATGCTGATTATTTTTTTGAAAATAAACAAATCAAAAATAGAAACTGTCTCTGGTTCCTTTTGAGGTTCAGAGAGAACATCAAGGGGGCATAACATGTAAATGGATTTAAAATTAGCTGACTTCTATTATTAAAACAGGGTAATCAATCTGATATTAGGAACAATCAGTAGCACTCGTGATTAACTGATTTGTGTTGGGCAACACACCATGTCTGGTCACAGCTGCTGCGTGTTCAGCTCCCATGCTGGGCCATGCCATGTGTGTGCCCCGCCCTCCGTAGCGCGTTATTCACTGTGCTACTAAAACACCCAATAACTTAATAATTCTTCTCTAGATAAACAGTTACATTTTAATTAAATTTAGATTTAATTAACTTGTAACTAAGCAATAGCATTCAGGAAGATACATCTAGATAGTTAAATTCGCTGAGCCGAATTGAAGATTGAGAAACATAGAAAAAGAAGAAAAGAAGGAAGAGAAATGGAAAAATCAGAAACGAGGGATTAGGTTAAATTCAGATTGCTTCACACTGCACACACACATCTGTATTTAAAGCTTCACATAAAGAGTGTTAACCCCTAATTGTTAAAGCTATTTGTTAGCTTAGCCTAAAATGAAACTATGCTAATTCGTGTTAGCTTAGCTGCTTCAAATGATTTGTTTACAAACATGGCGTGTTGTGATATGTGACGTTAGCACTTCCTGTGACAAATTGTTGTCACGGTAACCAATGCATGCAAGTGTAATTAACGCAGTTTAATGTCTATCTATTTTAAAAAGTTGCCCACAGTTTTAGAAAGTGGTGCTTTCAGCCTTCAAGACTTGCCTGCATTACATTAGCACTTCGGTGAGTACTTCTCTAATGCAACAATAAACTTCTTGCACTTGTTAAAGAATTACAAAACGGGTTTACTATAAGTTAAAACCGGTTTAAACATATAAGTAGTTATGTTTGCCTCACATATGAGTACTAAAGTACAGTATTAACACCTTTAATTTTCCTCAGCCGTGAAAAACACAGTAATACACAGTTGCTCAAAAGCTTATATATATAATGTCAAAGTGTAGATTAATTGCTTCAATCTAATTATAACTATAAGGCTTTTATGCTGTAGAAAGGGGAGCATCAATCAAATCTACCTTGATATAACTGCACTGAGATTTCTTCTTCAAAGAACAATTTAAACAATACTGCAATTTTGTGATTTCCTCACTAAAGCATATTACATTATGGTACAGTTTGGACATGCCTCTGAGCTGAGATTCAGACTTACGCTTTGTCGAGACAGATTTATGCTTTAATACTGAATTTAGGGTTTCTTTGCTAAAATCAGATTAACCTTAAACCGATGCCATTAAGCATGAAATACAGAAAGACTTTTTCAATCATAATAGAGGTACAAATTCAAACCCCTACTTTATCTGCATCTCAACAAGCCAGTAAATAGGGACACCACCGGGCATCTGAAGTCACGTCCTATTTTAACCTGGGCTATCAAGCACACACTTTTAAGTTGCCAGTGTTTAAACTCATAACTTTCGTTTTATCATGCCCGCATTTTCTCCACCAAAATCTGTTGCGAATTAGCTCATGGGGAAATATGAATAGTTAATTATAACTAGTTATAATTAACTATTCATCTTTTAGATCCACTGTAGATATTTAGCTTACCACTCAGGGTCAACCGTCTTGTCAATTCTAAGAACGTTACTTTCCTGGTTAAGGGAAATAACTTTCTTACTGTACAATTCTATAAGTTTGTAACGTAATCTGCATGATTATTGACTCCGGTTTTGAGTAAACAATGAACACGTCAAGTGTTATACAAGTAAGGTTTTATTAACTACACAGACATTTAAACTAGTCTAACATACTACATAAACACATTAAGCCGGTCTAACATGCACATACACACACACGCATACAGTTGTTATAGGAAAGGGTTAAAGTTTAGCACTAAATAAAGAGACATAAGGAATGACATTTATGTAACCATTTTGCATATTCAGCAGATCTAAAACCTGAGGAAAACGTCAGATTCTTAGTTCAAACAAAACTTGTAAAAAGGTGTAACTGATACTTAATGCATCAATTAAATCGACTATGTTTGATACTTGCGTATGTCTGAAAAGGATTCCTGATGCAATCTTAAGGCCCCCAGATCTTGCTGAAGTTGGTTGATGAGAAAGAGCTGGTTTGAGTCAGAATCACTTGATGAATGAAAGGACTAGGCCGGAGCCTGGCACGAGCTTTGGTATCCTGGAGCGTTTCTCACATCTCCATCTTAGCATCTCCTGAACCACCGACAGGGGCCCGGGGGGGGGGGCACAGTAGTGTGGCCCTTTAAAGCCGCAGAGATTCACGCCTCTCAAGATGGGTTTGCCCAATGGGGAAGTCCGGAATCTTAAGTGGGAGTTCTGCGTTTTTATGGCTCTTTGTCTGTAAGCATGGTATTTTTCATATGTAATTCGCTGGAGTGTTGAGTCACGAATTAGTACAGATTCTTAGAACCTCAATATGTTGCATAGGTATCAGCATATAATATACACACTTGTTTCGATCATAAGAAGGCGAATTCATAGTTACTAGACATGAAATAGGTGAGGTTATATTAACTAGTGGTCTATGATAACATGAATAAACAGCATACACTACAACAGACAATATACAAGACAGTAATGGTATACACAATGACCAAAGGATATGGGTATTCAATCAAAGAAAGGTTTTCCTATGAATTAATTAGAGAACAGTCCATTTCTCTGGGCATTGTGTGTCTTTCTCATGAGTAAAATGAGGGAGTTTCTCCCCTGCATTCCTTTTAGGCCATAAAACCAGTGATATCATGATTAGTTGTCATGGTGATCAAGGTGGGGGATGGTGTTCAAGCGAAGCCCTGGCATCCAGTCTATTGAATGAGGGGACTGTGACGATTTGTTAATCTAATGAATAATTGATTTGTTAAATCAAATAAAAATTAGTGTGTCAGATTGGTCGAGACGCTACACTAGACCCGACATTATACAATAAACAGCCAGCCACCACAACAAAATGATGGACATATTTCATAAAATGTTTCATTTACATAATCTGCATATCATGCCAAGAGAGAGATCCAGGTTTAAAAATGTTGAATCGTTAAATAGTTTCAGGCTATAGTGTCTGAATACTTTGCTTTTGATGTTGAAAAACACCGTATTTTTATTCATTGTAATGAATAAAAAGAATGTGTAATTTTTAGATTTTTTATGCATTTGATTTCAGCTTCCATTATATTATTGTCTTTCAAGGACATACCTTTATACAGCTGTAGGGTAGTTCTCGCTGTAGGACAGGTGAAAATGAGACTACTACTTATACCAGTGATGAAAGTAAGTTTAGTTAGAATTGCTAAATATGTGGTAGAATGTTGCTAGAATGTGACTATATTGTTAATGCACTTAACTGTTTATCATTAAGTCTAGTTTACAGTAATTTACAGTGGTTTATTAACAGTACTGCTTTGAAAGGTTACATATTTAAAGTCAGATGCTACTGCTTTAATAGTTACACATTATATGAAATATATGCAAATTAGATAAATGAACATTTCAGATACGTTGACATTATAAGTGGTTGTGGTATATGGGTATGGGTATGGTTGTCTGTTTTATGGGAAGAAATGCCATTAGTTGGAACAAATGAATATATAGAATATATAGAATTTACTTTTATCATCAAGACTCTCACCTTAAATTGATCTCACCTGATTATGAATATTAGAGATGGAATCCGACTTCGCACTGGAACATGTAATGCCATAAAAGCTCCGTCAAACAAGCAGAATTCTGACTTTATGAGTTATTGAACTCTTTTAGGTGAAAAGCTGAAGTCTTGATGTCACCAGCTGTGACTTGATTTTCCTTTATCACATCGAACTTGAAGTTCACAGAGTGAGTCTTTTTTTTTCCTGATCACTGAGTGATCATTTTATGTGAGTTATTTTGGTATATATAGGTCATGGTCTACACCCCCACCCGAATCTTTCCCCATAAAACTTTCTTGAGAGTTTCTGAAGGTCTTAGATTTTGACACGTTGTGTATTATGTATTCTCAGCATGTAAAGGTAATGACCCTGTGTGAGCCTTGATGTGTCTCTGGAGACAATATGAATGTTGCACTCTGCCAAAACCTGAAGGAGATCCAACACAACTTGCTGTCATTGCTCAGACTGAATACATCTTCATAACGACACAGGATGATGGAGGAAACAGTTACAACAAATGAGTGCAAAATGAGGACATTATGAGTCTGTGGCAGAACACTGATTTAGCCTGGAGCCTTGAGTTCAAGGTGCACCCTGTAATTTTATCCTCACTAAAAATGTTTTACTTATAAATAAATAAAAGAAATAACACTTTTTACAAATTATGTTAAATGATGCACACAGGGTGAAGGCTTCAGATATATCAGTGGCCTACATGGAATGGGTTGTGACTTAACGAGATCACTTTCCAGGTGTGCAACATAAGCTCATTGTAAATGCGTGTCTTTACCTGTTTTTGCAGGTAACTCCAAAAACTTGCATATACAATTAACTGCCGTAAACCTGCAACATCTTCCCTTTCCTTTTCACACAAATTATGAGTATGTGGGCAGATTATCGATTTATCTTATTTTTTCCTTACATAATTCTTTATGACTTCAAAGCACTTAACATAGCGTGTGATTTGTAAACTAACACATTTTCATATTTGCATCACATGAGCAGCATTTGTATGGCTTTTCCTACATTGTAAACTTGCTTGGTAGCTCACCCGGTACAGCATTGTACTTGTGCTCAGGTCATGATGAAAGAGCTCAAAGTCTTGTAGAAGCATGCTAAAATGGCATGATAACTTTAGCAAATGCATTTTTATCTCATGTTTGAGCTCAATAGTTTATATGACATTGTTTTATGACATTTGTTGTCTTTGTGTTTTTAGGTCTGGCCTAAAATGTATTTATGGCTTGTGGCCTATAAAAACATCTACAGTAATATTATCTTGGAACAATAGATTTTACATATGCGATTTTGCATAGATTTGCACGGTATTGAATACTATTTTTTAAAGATTCTTGTGATTATGATGTCGCAGCAATTGGTACATTGTATCTTAAAAGGGTTCACTTTAAAATGACAAACCAGCGCTTCTTCCTATTTAAACTTCCTCTTCTTCTTCTTCTTCTTCTTCTTCTTCTTTTTCTGAGACCAAATTTTTAAATGTATCTCCTCCTATACTTTTAAAGCTACAACCACCAAACTCGGGTCAGACCTTCAGACTGGCCTGACTCGGTGTGCTATATCTTTTCAGACTGATCAGATTTACGGTTTTTGTACACCGACTATCAAAACTACCTAAAACCCCATAGACTTTCATTGAGAGGGTGAAAACCTTTATACAATAAGACGTATGGTGTATTTAAGCTGTCTATTGCTATAGCAAAGCTTAACAACTCCCTACTGAAAAAAACTGTTAAAACCAGCCTAAGCTGATTGACTGCTTCGGCCTGGTCTCCCAAGCTGGTTTTAAAGTGGTTTTGGCCAGTTTTTTAGCAGGCCAGGCTGGTCTTAAGCTATTTTTTTTACTGAATCAACTGGTTTTTAGCTGGATTAGCAGAGAACAATGCGAACAACTGCTAGTAACTTGCTATCATTCTAGACACATGCTCACAAAATGCTAGTAACATGCTAATCATAATAGAAACATGCTAGTAACTTGTTAATAATGCTAACAAAATGTTAACACCATGATAGTAACATGCTAATCATGCTAGAAACATGCTAGCAACTTGTTAAACATGCTAGCATCATGCTAGTAACATGCTATTCATGCTAGAATCATGTTAGTAACATGCTAATCATGCTAGAATTATGCTAGTAACATGCTAACCATGATAGAATCATGAGAACAACATGCTAGTAACTTGTTAATCATGCTAGAAACATGCTAGCAAAATGTTAGTAACTTGCTAATCATGCTAACGACATGTTAATAATGTGCTAATAATGTTAGAAACATGCTAGTGACATGCTAGTAGCTTGTTAATCATGTTAGAAACATGCTAGCAACTTGCTAAACTTGCTAGAAACATGCTAATCATGCTAGGATCATGCTAGTAAGTGTGTTAATCGTGTTATCAAAATGTTAACACCATGCTAGTAACACGCTAATCATGCTAAAACATGCTAATAACATGCTAATCATGCTAACAAAATGCAGTGTAGCGTCTGGACCAATCCAACACACTATATATTCTCTTTTTATATGACAAATACTCTGTAACCTCAGTTAACAAGCCATATGAGGACCTATGAACCCTTCCCCCCGGAATGCGTAACGCCCCAGGAAGTCGAACAGGCTTCTTTTTTGCATGGCAACCAACGCTGATATCATTGGGTTTATTGGCCAAAAGTATGTAAGCAGGGAAAATCCCTGCTGTCCCAAGGAAAAGCAGAGTCAAAATGAACTGTGTTTTTCTAGTTAATTCATAGAAAAACCGTTATTTGAATGAACACACATATTTCTTCAGGCCATTGAGTATATTATTGTCATTGTGTATTTTGTCTTTGATATTCTTAGACTATTTTAGTATGCTTGTGAGGGGACCCATTCCTGATCATCCCTTTTCACTATATGTAATCTTACCTTGTTTAGTATCTATGAATTTGCCTTCTTATAATCGAAACAAGCGTGTATATTATATAATGGTACATAGGCAATATATATTAGGGCCCTGAGAAACGTTATAATTTCGATTTATGTCCATTTGCAAATTACCATGCTTAGAGACGCTTAGAGAGGGTCGTAAAGTCCTCCAGCAATTGCCACCTCCCGCTCTGAATTTCCATTTTTCTCATTGGACAAGCCCATCTTGAAAGGCGGAGATCTTCTCCGACCTTAAAGGCCCGGCTCCAGGGACCCGCCCCTGTCGGTGGTTCAGTCAGAAGCAAAGATGATGTGAGAAAAACGCTTCAGGATACCAAAGCATCTGTGCCATGCCTTTCTTCGGCCTAGTCCTTTCCATTCATCAAGTAACACTTACTCAAACTGGTTCTTCTCATCGACCGAATTCAGCAAAGATCTACGGGAATCTTTAAGATTTGCATCAGGAATCTCTTTTAGACCGCCGAGACTCGCTAAGTATCATACTTAGTCTTATTAATTGATACATTATGTATAATTTGCACCTTTTTACAAAGGTGTGTTTGAACTCAGAATCTGACGTATCCCTGAAGGCTTTGATCTGTTGAATATACATGCAAAGTGTTCCATAAAATCCATTCTTTATGCCTCTTTCTATGCTGAGTTAAACTTTAACCCTTTCCTATACCAACTGTATGTGTGTGTGTGTGTGTATGTGTATGTTAGACCAGCTTAGTGTGTTTATGTAGTATGTTAGACTTGTTTAAGTGTTTATGTAGTTAATAAACCCTTACTTGTATCACACTTGACGTGTTTCATTGTTTGCTCATAACTGGAGTCAATAATCATGCACATTTACGTTACAAACTTATAGAATTGAACAGTAAGAAAGTTATTTCCCTTAACCAGGAAATTAACGTTCTTAGAATTGACAAGACGGTTGACCCTGAGTGGTCAGCTAAATATCTACAGTGGATCTAAAATATGAATAATTAATTATAATTAGTTATGGTTAATTATTCATATTTTCCATGAGCTAATTCGCTACAGATTTTTGGTGGAGAATGCGGGCATGATAAACGAAAGTTATGAGTTTAAACACTGGCAACTTAAAAGTGTGTGCGTGATAGTCCAGGTTAAAATAGGTTGTGACTTGAGATGCCCTGTTGTGTCCCTATTTGCTGGTTTTTTTAGATGCAGATAAAGTGGGGGTTTGATTTGGTACTGCTATTATAATTGTGAGAGTTTTTATGTATTTCATGCTTAATGGTATCGGTGTAAGTTTAATCTGATTTTAGCAAAGAAACCCTATTTTCAGTATTAAAGCATAAATCTGTCTTGTCAAAGCGTAAGTCTGAATCTCAGCTCCGCGGCATGTCCAAACTGTACCATAATGTAATATGCTTTAGTGAAGAAATCACAAAATTGCAGTATTGTTTAAATTGTTTCTTAGAAGAAGAAATCTCAGTACAGTTATAACAAGGTAGATGTGAGCGCTGCTCCCCTTTCTACAGCATAAAGGCCTTATAGTTTATAATTAGATTGAAGCAATTCATCTACACTTTGACTGTATATATATAAGCCGAGCAACCTGGTGGTCCTTACTGTGTTTCACTCGCTGAGTGAATTTAAAGGTGTAATACTGTACTTTAGTGTGAGGCACACATAATTGTATATATGTTTAAACCGGTTTTAACTTTCAGTAAACCCGTTTTGTAATTCTTTAAACAAGTGCAAGAAGTTTATTGTTGCATTAGAGAAGCTCTCACCGAAATGCTTAGGTAATGCAACGAGTCTTGAAGGCTGAAAGCACCACGTTCGAAAACTATGACTGTTTAACATAGACAGACATTAAACTGTGTTAATTACACTGGCATGCATTGGTTACCGTGACAACAACTTGTCACAGGAAGTGCTAATGTCACATAGCACAACACGCCATGTTTGTAAACAGACCATTTGAAGCAGCTAAGCTAACACAACTTAGCATCGTTTCATCTTAGGATAAGCTACCGAATAGCTTTAACAATTAGGGGTTATCACTCTTTAATTGAAGCTTTTAAATATAGCATGTGTGTGTGCAGTGTGAAGTAATTTGAATTTAACCTAATCCCGGGTTTCTGATTTTTCCATTTCTCTTCCTTCTTTTTCTATGTTTCTCAATCTTCAATTCGTCTCAGCGAATTTAACTATCTAGATGTATCCTTCCTGAATGCTATTGCTTAGTTACTAGTTAATTAAATCTAAATTTAATTACATTTTAACTGTCTGTCTAGAGAAGAATCATTAAGGTATTGAGGCTTTTAGTAACACACTAATCACTAGTGCTGCTATTTGTTCCTAATACCAGATTGATTACCTTGTTTTAATAATAGAAGTCAGCTAATTTTAAATCCATTTACATGTTATGCCCCCTTGATGTTCTCTCTGAACCTCAAAAGGAACCAGAGACATTTCTATTTTTGATTTGTTTATTTTCAAAAATAATCAGCATAATCTGAATAGAAATGCCCTCCTTTTCCTTCTGCTTTTCCCTTTCTCCTCATACCTCAGAGATTAAGCCTGTTGGGGAACCGTCAGCAAATTCTGAGTGATAATTTGACAATAATTTGACAGTAGTCTTAAGTCATCAATCAAAATCCTGTTTACGCCCTTTTCAGCAAAACATATGCTGACCCAAACCTATTTTTAGCATTCACACTCTGTTTTGATCTTGTAGTAGTCTCTAGCCCTTACTCTCAACACCAGTGTGTCAAAACGTTGCAGATGCTCAGACTAACTGCCCAGAATGCAGACCGAAGAGGGCTGGGCAGGCGTTGTGAGGAACACCCCCCTACCCAGGGCCGACTACCACCTACTGAGCCGAAAGCAACTGTACACAGAGAGAGAAGTGTGTCTCAGACTCAGGACTCGGGCGAGAGTTGTGGCTACAAAAAGCTCGCCAAGGTCATCACCCTCCGTGGCCCACAACCTCATGGGTCTGAAACAGGAGGTAAATGATCTCAAGCAACAGATCACAGCGGTAGCCCACAAGGACCCCAGCAAAATGGAGCTACAGGAGGAAATCAATAGATTTAAAAAGGCTCTGACAGCTGCTGAACAGCAAGAGCACCTGGAAAAGGTAGCCAGAAAGGACCTGGAAAGGAAACATCCCACACAAAATTACTATTAAAGCAGCAAATACTGAGCTCTTAGACAAAGTTGCCAGAAATGAGACTCTGATCCAGCAGCTGAACAAAACTCAAGACAAGCTTGACATGTTCCGAAAAGAACTCGGTCCTACCCCCTTTTTTTTTATAGGCTGGCAAAAGGAACACGGTGGGAGAAACACCCTATCCTGCTCTCACTCATGCATGCAACTCCCTCAGGTGCACTAGCTACTAAGGGGGGAGTCCAGCACGTGTCTGCTTACACTCAGCAGGACAGACCCAATCATCCTCCAGCAGGCCCAGAGATGAAGGGGTCCCGTCCAGCATACCTCAGCAGCGCATTATCGACCCCCAGAACCTTGACATCTAAGCAGACAACACTATTCCTTCTTTGTGCAGTACTAGCAGTAATTTAGAACGTTGGTGTCGTTTTAAACATTGCTTGCAAGCATACCCAATAATCAATCTTATGTGTCTGCTTCATAAGTTAGTAACTTCTTCTCCATGCGCATACCAGTTCCTGATCAAAACCAGATAAATTATAGTTTGAATGCGCCTTCCTACAAGCCAAAATAAGTTTTTCAGTGCTATAATGTGTTTAAATTGTATGATAAGAAACTAACCTGATTTTAGCGTAGAAATCCTAATTTCTGTGTTAGTAGGGCACAAGTCTATTTTCTGACGACGAAATCTCGGGATTAGCAGCTCATATAAATGGTACCAGAATAAATCGGTCTGATTTTGGGCGAAGAAATCCCCTTCTTCAGTACTGTGTAGGTGATCTGAGCGATGCTCCTCATTTCACTGATTTAAGGCCTTATTATGTGTTATGTATCATTGTATTCATATCGACCCACTCATGTGAAACATGTACGTAGCTCTTATATATGCGCGCACCAGGTTCTGAATATAAGCAGATAAAACTATAGCTTGAAGGTGCCTTCCTACATGTATTAGAAAGTTTCAGTGCTATAATGTTTTTAAATCGTACGATAAGAAACTAACCTGATTTTAGCGAAGAAATCCTAATCTCTGTTGTTAGTGGAGCATAAGTCTATTTTCTGAAGACGCAATCTCAGATTAGCAGCTCATATAAATGGTACCAGAATGAATCGGTCTGATCTTGGGCGAAGAAATCCCCTTTTTCAGCACTGTGTAGGTGATCTGAGCTTTACTCCTCATTTCATTAATTTAAGGCTTTATTATTTGTTACGTATCATTGTATTTCATTATGCCTCGCTCATTTGAAACCTTTACGTAAAATTAATGGTGTTATTCTAGCGTAGCTAACTACGAATCCACCATTGCCTGTGAAGTGAATGTGCTGTTTTGAGTAATGAATGAATTTGTACGGGACATGCATGAGTTTCCCATGCATGCTCACAGCAGTGCAAGTCTGCTCCACCTGCACCTGTTGTGAGCTTGCATTGGTCTCCTAGCAACACGTGACCCCGGAAGTGTGAGCAGACTCTTCCGGTTAATCTGACAACAGCATTCACTTCACAGACCTGTGTGTAAACAAGGAATTGCGTGTAACTAACGCTAACTCCTAAGCTAAGCCCTTTACCTCAACTGCTAGCTGTGTTTTTTTTTTTGTTTTAGCCCAAAAAATCCCCCCCCCTGACTAACACTTAGATAGGCTGTAAAGTGTAACTTTCTAACCCACCTTCTCTCTCCCTCTCTCTCTGCCGCTCTCCTCTTTATTTTTGTTTTGATTTATTCACTGCTTTTTTTAATTTTTATTGGCATTATTTACATGTGTTTAGCCCAAATGTCCCAATTCGCGAATTGTTTGTATTAATTTTAGATTTAATTAATCAATTTTTATTTATTTTTTATTTTATTCCATTTTATTTTTATTTTTTATTTTGTTTATTTTACTTTCCCCTTTTAATTTCCTACACCTCTTAGGACCCCTTTTTTATTATTTTATTTATTTTAATTTTCTTTTGTTTGTTTTGTTTTATTTTACCTTATTTTAGTTATTTTACCATCACCATCGTCGTTTTTGGTTAGGATTACAGTAGTTCTAGCAACTGTCTTTTCCTTAACGAGTTATACAGGTTATTTGTAGCATAATCCCTGTTTCCTCTCTATTTCTCCTCACGCCTCAGTGCCAGGCCCTTATACATTGAAGGGCAGCTACCATTGCAACACAATGTAGGCTAACATAAACTAGAAACAATTCCCACTGTTTCTTTTTCTTTTGACGAGGTATTTGGTGTGTCCCTGCTAGTTTAGCTAACAGTCTAACCCTAGGGTTATGAAGTCTATTGCAGCATCACACACAAGTGAATCCTGCTTAGCCATATCTCTTAGAAACAAACTAAAATGTTAAATTGTTTCCTTTTTTTTTTTTTTTTTTTGAGTTCATCTTATTTTATTTCAGTTTCTTCTTAGTGACCAAACCCGTGAACCATCATTAGTATAGCCCGGTCATCAGCTGACCCCTGATTACGGCCCCTCAACAAAGTTACTCAATCTCTCTCTTTGTGTTCACGAACACAAAAACATAGCACCCTACCTCACTAGCTGCCTCCCACCAGCTAGTCATACCTTACACGGCCTACACAGCCGTTCCCCTTAGAGATAGTTTAACACCTCTGTACGTACCTGCATTTGCCTTGTGTCTCTCTCTCTCTGGTGTTCCCACAAGTGTGCCTGTATGTCGCAGACATTCCACAGACATTCAGCCCTGGCAGCTCACCAGGACCACGTGGACACTCAGTAGAGCACTGTAATGGTCATCATTCAGCTCAAAGCAGCCAACGTCCTGCCATGGCAAAGAAAGGAACAGCTAGACTGCGACATAAGCGAACACTTGATCAGCATCATCCTCTCCTCGGCCCACACCCTCAAGGGCCTCAGACAGGAGGTATTTGAGCTGAAACTGCAAGTCACAGAATTCTGCAGAGAACTGACACCTGCTCAACGAGGGAAAGCACAGAACGGATGCAAAGAACATCACAGAATGGTGCGACAGAAAGAAAACACCAGTCTTCACAGAGGCTCTAACAGCTGCTCAACACCAAGCGCCGCTTGAAAAAGCCATCACACAGGACTTGAAAAGAGAACTTTTTCACACAAAGTCACTCTTAAAACAATTTATGTGGAACTAAATGAGAGAGACACCACATCTTAGGCCTTACAAGGCCACCTGCATACAGACAGAGCTGAGGTCCAAACCCTGACTCAGCAATTAGAAAGGAGCTTGACTTGGTTCAGAAAGAATTTAAACAGTCCTACCGACTGCGCATAGACTTAAGCAAAAGACAGCCGGCTGAATATCGGTCGCCAGCAGTGCAAGCCCTCCACGCCTGTGCACAGCTACGAAGGGGGGAGGGAGCCAAAGCCTTCTGCTTTACACTTCACAAGTCAGCTCCCTGAAACCTCTGCAGCTGCAACAAAAAAAAAATAATTTTCAGGCGAACCGAAGCAACGCAACGAGGTGAATTCAGTGTCACAAATGAACTGAAATATGCTTGCAGACCACAAGGCGAACAGATAGGGAAAACACGAAACAGAACTTCCCCTGGCCAGCAGGCCCACCCCCTCAGCCAAGAGTTTGAACCTGCGAGGGGGGGGCGAGAGCCACTGTACACACATCACCAACCAGCAGCCACAAGGGGGTGGGGCAAGGACCTTTCCAGAGGATTACTGCAGACACACACACCGTGTGGCCCCACAGACCCCAACGAGCTTGCCAGAGACAACACATCTGGCAACCTCAATACTCTCAGACCCAGAGTCTGAACACGGACTGATCGCTGCCCAGACACCAAGCAGGGCCGGCGTGAAACTCCCCATGCTTACTACCACAGACTTTGACAAACTTACTCCAAAGCTCACGATTACCCTGGGATGGCGGAGGACACCAGCTGCAAGAAGTCATCTAGGCATTAGGGCCTGCCGCACAATGCCTAATCAACAGCTGTGTAACCTGACACAGAAGGCCTTTAACAAGCACAAGGCCTCCACTAAAGGTGTTTGTCAAACCCCACTGAGTCTGAACTTCACAACTCAGAATCCAAAGCGGGCACCAGAAGGCACCCAGCATTGCCACAATGCAAAACCCTTCTACAGAAAGCCCCTAGCCAGAAGAGGACAGATCCATCACCATGGCAACAGACCCAGGTTCTAGACCAACCACTGGGAAAAGGCGTCCGCATCCTGCAAACACCACGGTATGTCCAACTGCAGTCCACCACAACATCCTCCTCCACACGGGTGCTGAACGGAGGCTACACAAGGACAGCTGGACACGCCTACTTCTGGGTTACAGGAGCTGCTGACACTCGCAAAAGAGCTCCTTGAACAAAACTCAACTAAGGAGTATTGAGAAGGACAAACCTCTGACTCCTTGCCTTGCTGCATCACAGCATCAGGCCCCTCCTAGGGAGGAGCATCCCTTGAAACCGGTTGACACCCCTAGAAGCAGCCAGACAACTTTGGATTGAGCAGCGGGCCCACATGCCCCACAGCGAAAGCTCTACCAACACAACTCAGGCAAGCTCAATTCGGTGCCGCCACAAGAGCCAAGCGACATCGGATTTCTAGTGATGTTGAGCAAAGCAGAGGGCTAACAACCACCTGTTGCTCTCCTGCCATCATCACTAGGTCATTCTGAAACTCTCTGCACGCTACAAAATATCCATAACAATTACCTGCAATCCCTGGTACCACCTGCACTCTCACCAGTGAGAGGCTAACCCGGCTGTTCCACATCGTGGGTACCACAGATAGTCTACTGGCTAACAGCATCAACAAAAAAACATCCTACCCGGACGAACTCACTTCAGGATGACAGGTGACACAGCATCGACACCTGCTGCATAAGCTCGAGGACCCGCACTTTGCTACAGCCTACATCACCACAGCACTCCACCAGACAGCATCCAACACGGCACCACCAGCCAAAAACCACCACTGGCTCCCAGCCGTGAGTGCCAGGTGTGTGTTCGATTGTTCTGCACCTTGACATCGCTCGTTGTTGTCTATTCTACGGACAACAACGCTCGAAAGGGGGAAATATGTAGCGTCTCGACCAAACTGACACACTACTATATTTCTTTATATGACAATCTCCTGTAACCTCAGTTACAAGCATATTAGGACCCATGG
Source organism: Sinocyclocheilus anophthalmus (assembly GCA_018155175.1). Lineage (NCBI taxonomy): Eukaryota > Metazoa > Chordata > Actinopteri > Cypriniformes > Cyprinidae > Sinocyclocheilus > Sinocyclocheilus anophthalmus. Next base: position 88,110 of record JADLZN010000271.1, read on the forward strand.
ACCCTTCCCCCGAATGCGTCAACACCCCAGGATCAACCAGTGTCTCTTGCTTGCATGGCCAACCAACGCCTGACTATTGCACTGGCGTTTTTATTGGCCAAATAGTATGTAAAGCATGGAAATCCCCTGCTTTTCCCCACGGAAAGCAGAGTAGGAAATACTGTGGTTCTAGTTATTCATAGATAAACCGTTATTTGTGAACACACATATTTCTTCAGCCATGAATATTATTGTCATTGTGTATTTTTTCTTTGATATTCTTAGACTATTTTAGTATGCTTGGGAGGGAACCCATTCCTAATCATCCCTTTTCACTATATGTAATCCTACCTTGTATAGTATCTATGAATTCGCCTTCATATGATCGAAACAAGCGTGTATATTATATTGGTGGTACATAGGCAATATATATTAGTGTCCTGGGAATCTTTAGTATTTTCGATTCAAGTCCATTTGCAAATTACCGTGTTTAGAGACAAAGGGTCGTAAACCCTCCATCAATTGCCACCTCCCGCTCGGAAATTCCATTTTGCTCTTTGGACAAGCCCATCTTGAAAGGCGGAAATCTTCTCCGACCTTAAAGGCCCGGCTCCAGGGCCCCGCCCCAGTCGGTGGTTCGGTCAGAAGCAAAGATGATGTGAGAAAACGCTTCAGGATACCAAATCATCTGTGCCAGGCCTTTTCTTCGGCCTAGTTCTTTCCATTCATCAAGTGACTCTGACTCAAACTGGTTTTTTTCATCGACCCGAATTCAGCAAAGATTTACGGGAAGCTTTAAGATTTGCATCATGAATCTCTTTCAGACCGCCGAGACTCTCTAAGTATCAAACTTAGTCTTATTAAATAATACATTAAGTATCAGTTACACCTATTTACAAAGGTGTGTTTGAACTAAGAAACTGATGTTTCCTTCAGGCTTTAGATCTTCTGAATATCCAATGCAAAGTTTTCATAAAATCCTTCTGTATGCCTCTATTCTATGCTTTAGTTAAACTTTCACCCTTCCTATACAATGTATCGTGTGTGTGTGTGTGTGTAGGTATGTTAGAACCGGCTTAATGTGTTTATGTAGGATGTTAGACTAGTTTAAGTGTTTATGTAGTTAATAAAACCTTACTTGTATCACACTTGACGTGTTCATTGTTTACTGATAACCGGAGTCAATAATCATGCAGATTTACTTTACAAACTTATAGAATTGTACAGTAGAAAGTTATTTCCCTTAACCAGGAAAAATAACGTTCTTAGAATTGACAAGACGGATGACCCTGAGAGGTCAGCTAAATATCAACAGCGGATCTAATATGATATTATATCATAATTAGGTTGGGTTAGTTAGTTCATATTCTCTGTTGTGAGTCTGAGATCGCTACACTAGCAAACTGTTAACGGTGTCGGGGGAACCTGCGTCGTGACATGATTAGCAAGTTATTAACATGTTTCTAACATGATTAGCATGTTACTAGCATGTTGTTATCATTATTAGCAAGTTACTTGCATGTTGCTGGCATTATGTTAACAACATGCTAGTAACATGCTAATCATGCTAAAAACATGCTAGTAATTTGCTAATCATGCTAACAAAAAGCTAACACCATGCTAGTAACATGTTAATCATGCTTACAACATGTCTTTACATAATACAAATAATATCCTACTTGTTTTAAAATATATATACTGTATATACAAAAAAAAGATAAAACAGCAATGTGAGGTAAGACATGCCTGAATAGTAATTAGATGTAAATAGAAGAACACTTGAAGAGAGTTTGGAAGAGGACAGACTGATTGGCTGTAAAGAGTGTTTTAGTCCTTATTCCCTCTTCAGCAAAGCTGAATTAATATAAATTCAGATAAACTGTAAAAGCTTATGGCGTCCTTTGGGCATACTGCAAAAGTCCTTAAAGCAAGTTCTGCTGCTGTGGTGCTCTTAGATTTTCAGTTTGGAGTGAATTTTGTATTACAAAGTGGTTAGTTGGAAAGACAAAAAGAACAAAGCTTTGGTTATGCATGGCACTTTTGGTGCTTTAAAGTGTGAGAAGCACTTTTTTAGCTTTTGTATTTTATTAGATAAGTTTGACAAACTATTTACCTAACATAATTATTTATTAATATTATCTAACTCAGTGTTGGCTAAATAATAATAATTATAATAATAATTTATGCATTTAGCAGACGCTTTTATCCAAAGCGACTTACAGTGCGTTCAGGCTATACATTTTTTACCAGTATGATATACAAATATAAATATACAACTGTTGTTCACAGCCCTGCTTTTAAAATCAGCTTTAATTGGCTCAGTTTTTTCTATTAAATGTTGATGTCTATCCAATGTTTATTGCTAGAAAATACATTGAAAGGGCCACATTATGTATATGCATTTCCATGGTGTACAGACTATGCAGTTTTGACAACCAAAAGGCTTCCCCTTCCTTTCTGTTTCCTTTTTTTACCTTTAAATTTGCATAAAAGGCCAAAGCCTTCATTAACTCTTTCTCATTAATGCATTTTATGTTGTGGTTTACCACCACAAGGAAAAGATGGAAGGTAGAGATAATGGCCAGAAGATCATAAGCAATGACTAATGAATATGCAAGAGCTGCTAAACGACTCCAGTGCCCTCAGAGAATCAGTAGCTTCCCGTAAATCAAGGTTCTCAAAGTCGTGTTTGTAATGATTCTGTAGACTGCAGATGTGACCGTTTTCATCATTGTATTATTTATGCAGTATAACAAAAGTTGTGAGCACATTTTTCTGTCAGTGTATTTTTATTGTGTTTTGTTTTCATTTTTATTTGATTTAGCTAAATGTCTTGACCATTTTAATTATTGGCCAAAGGGGTCTAGTGTATAGCTCAAACAGTCAAGTGTAACTGGAATGGCATGCACTGATAACTTTGAATATATTGTAACCTGCTTTGAGTAAGGGCATCTGCCAAATGCATACATTTGTTAGTTTGATTATTTATTTATTTATTCACACTACCACTCAAAATGTTTCTGAAAGGAGTATCTAACCAAGGCTGCATTTATTTAATCAAAAATAGTGAAAACAATTCAATTATGAAAATGTATTACAATTTTGAAATATTATTGCAATTTAAAATATCTGTTTTCTATTTAAATATGTTTTAAAATGTTATTTATTCTTGTGATGGCAAAGCTAAATTTTCAACAGCCTTTACACTCCAGTCACAGTGCCACAATCCTTTAGAAACCATTCTCATATGCTGGTTTTATGCTCAAGAAACATTTTTTATTATAATCTTTGTTGAAAACGGATTTGCTGCTTAATATATTTTTGTTAAGATTTTTTGAGTAGTAGAAAATAACAACATTTATTTGAAATAGTAATAGAATAAATCTTTTGTAACATAATTGTACATACTGTCACATGCATCAATTTTAATGTATACTTGCTAATAAAATAAAAGTAGTAATTTCTTTATCAATGATCATCAATGATATATTCATATTTATCTTTTTGGTTTTTCATTTTGTCTGCTAGTGCCCAATCAGAGGAAAGGTGTGAGATTCTGTTAGGGCCAGAGATCACGTATGGACCTCCGGGGCTAAACCTGTCCTATCCTGTTGCCATGACGATAGCTCATTGTGCTGAAGTCAGCACTGAAAACTGGAACATTAAACTCAAGAGACAAACCAAGGACAACAAGTGGGAGGTAGGAACAAAGGCATGACTTCTGTGTTTTTTACAGCAAATTCATTTCAAATTATTTTCTGTGTGACTCATAAGCATGCCAGATTGAAAACATTCTCAATTATTAGCAATGGGCCAATATAGTATAGTGCACTGGCAACCTTTGTCAACATAACATTTTAAAAAATGATTTAACACTTTACTCAGTTAAATACATACCGCCAGCCCCTGCTGATTAAACATTTATGTTGCCATTTAGATATATTTCTGAAGTCATTTGATACAGTTAACCTGGCAACATGTGCCATGAACCAATTATGAGTGAAATTCATTTGAACCACATCCTGTAAAAGCACATGGCAGCCTTTGAGGCTGTGCGTGATTTAAAAATGTGTTGATTAGGCGATTGTGCGCTCTTGACAAGAGATCCAGAGACAGCAGTTCCTCAGAGGAGGCTAAGGCAGTGAAGTGCTCAAGGAAAAAACAATTACAGCCTGTAATAGCTGGGAAGACACACAGTTCATGGCAGTCAAACAGCAGGAGCATTGGGACAAGGCGCCCCATCAGACCCAGGATATATCGATCTGGTTGTGCTAGAGGACCACCTGAAATAAGAGCTGACACGAGGCAATCAGAACAGGAGTCATGGATGGGACCTCCCTCCTGACCCTACTACAATCACTCGCATTTGTCCTAGTCCCATGTGTTTTACTCTGGCGTCAGCCTCTGAAAACCTAAAACTGTCATCACGGTTTGAAAGTTGATGTATTAATGAAAGCTTACTGTAGCAGTACAAAGTTTGTTTATTGTGAGCCCCTAGCGTTATTGAAGGTGATTAGATAATAACTTTCTTTTTGTGTCGGACCACCAGCCTGAGTCATTATTTAGATGAATTTCAGATTGTTCCAAAACACGGTACTTATCCTTGAGATTACAACCAGCAGTCCTCAGGAAAATGCATCTTTGCTGACAGTTTTTCCCTGGCTTTTAACAGTTTTATTTGAACCAGTGACAGCTCCAGTGTTGGTGATGACTGAAGTAATTACATAAAAACTGCTGGTTAAATCACAGACTTGTCAAAGAAAAACGGCAGTAGTACAAATTTCTATCCCTTCCACATGCGCCACATACTTTTTCAGTTTACAAAGAGTGTTTTTTCTGAGGAGGTCATTCTGTTTGATATTTATGTTGCTTTGAAGAGCTGCAGTCACATAATAAATGGTCGTCTGTCAGAAAAATGAAAAGAACCTGTATTGTATGAATGTCTGTGCTTGACTTGATGTTAGCCTAACCTTGTCAAAGAAATACAGAGGTGACCTCGCTGATACGTGATTTGTGAGTGATTCTAAGTCAATGTGGCAGACTGAATTGAGCTTTTTCCACTGATCACTGGCAAAAATATGGGCTAAGCTAAGATTATTTCACAAAAAAAAATCTTGCAGTAGCTGCAAGTCAGTCTGTATGAAGATGGTTTCTTTGAAGGCTTCCATTCCAATGAGAAACCTCTTAGAATTTAAAGTTACATTTATGAGATTTTGTGCGGGGAGTACCATTTCACTTTGAACTTTTCATACCACTGGGCACCAAAACAAATTCACTGCATCCTACATACGTACCATTACAAAAAAATCATATGTACCATTACATATCATAGTCTCATTTCCTATGTTAGAATAGACTTTGTAGACAACTCTTGGACACGCGCTGCTTCTGAGAATCATGTTAGCTGATAAATAACTGACAAGGTTAATTAACTTTAATTGCTAATGTTTCCTACGGTTTTATTGTGACAGAACGAAAAGTCTGCTCAGTAAAAGGGATAGTTCACCAGGATGATTTTCCCCTTTATGGAACAAAAAAAGAGTATATTTTAAATAATGTACTAGTGGCTCTTCTCCATGGAATTACGATAAGATTCAAGCTTCAAAACGGGCATAAAATCTCCTTAAAGGGATATGAAAATGAAGGAAAATTCTATCATCATTTACTTATCCTCAAGTTACTTAAAATATTTTTGTCTTGTGTTTGAAGAAGGTTACCATTGACTTGCATTGTATGGACCCCCCAAAAAAAATCTGTGATATTTCTCATAATTATGCAGGTTATAATGCATGATGGTGGGAGAATGAAAAAAAATATTTACAAATTTGATATTTAATTATAACTTAACTTATAACTTGTTCCTTTAAAGTTCATACATCTTGTGAACTATATATTTCATACAATGAGTACAAGCATTCATTAGAAAGTTAAAAAAGTCAAATTTTTGAAAGAGTCACGTTACCATGATTTGATCATCTCTTTCTTGGTTCACAGGAAATTATGTCAGTTGACGATGAATCAACCTCCTGCTATTGCCTGATGAACTCGCATAGCTGTCACTTGTTGCTGGATCAGCCGGGCTGTTATGTACTAGTGGGGGAACCCATCACCGATGCTGCCATAAAGAGACTAAGGATTGCTGTGTTCGGCAGTATGGAGGCTTCCTCCATGGACTACAGCTTGCGAGTGCACTGTGTAGACGACACACCGCATGCCTTTCAGGTGACAGCAGGACAGTGAACGTGGCCGTAATCACATTACTCAAATAGAGTGCAACAATCAGGTTCTGAAAGTAAAAATCCCATTCATTTCCATAGGGGAACTGATTTTTAACGATAACTTACTGAGCTACAAGGTAGTCAGTGATGTAGGCTTTTGTTAGGCCACATTTGTTAAACATATTTAATTTTATTTATTATTAATCATGTTATCAACTGATTTCTTAGTGAAAAACCACTTTAATCCATGATTCTAGTTTTATATTGTGCTCCGTTGTTTTTAATATGGATGTCATTGACAGTGCTTCTTGGGATTGTAGTTCACTCAAAAATACAAATTTGATGAGAATACTCATCCTCAGCCATCCAAGATCATTTAAAATACTTTTAAAATACTTTTTTGCCTCAAATCAAAGTTTCTAAGTTGTGGTTCACCTTGTAGCTGGGTGGTTTGGTTCATGGCGTATAACTCTTGAAGACTTTAAAAAAAATCCCTATGGGGAAAACTAGGTTGTTGTAAGAACTTCCTACATTTAAGTATTTTAATGTAAATCTGTGGTGCATCACAAGAAGATCATAGTAATGCTTGACTGCATTTGCAGTAGGGTCCAAAAGTCTGAGACCACTGGTGAAAGAGTGTGTTTAGAATTATGGTTTAAATGTGTGATCAGAATGTCTGCTTTGGTCAGTGCTATTTTCAAACACACAACCAGAGGATACAAAAGTCAAAGTCAATTACAGTTGTCTTGCATGAGTGCTCAGATTCCTGTGTGCTCATACACGCACACACGCACACCCGCGCACACACACACACACACACATAAAGAGAACACTCATCTTTGCAATGCAGTGAAAGACAAAGCAGTTTTGACAGATGAACACTGCCTCACTTGAAATCAAAGAAGCCAGTAATCAATTTAAATTCAATTTTCTTTTCAAAGCTTTAACCAGCACTTTGTTTGAAAGCTCTTTTTTATATTTCTGAATGTTTATTAGCTGTAGAGCTTTTGTTCCTTCCAAAAACTGTACCTTTTTTTAGCTACTCAAAATCAAGTTCAGATAATATTTCTTATATTGAATTTGAACTATAATGGATTGACAAGATGTTACACTTTAAATTGGCTTTAGTGTTTTAGCCTTTTTAGCCATTGCAGTAATTTCTCTTCTGAACAAAGTAGCTGCAATACTGTGGTGTTATGGTTGTCTAGTCTGTCCACATTTTCTTTCTATACCACTTTCTGCCCTTCCCTATGTTTTTCCCCAGTGTTCTCACTCTGTTTTTCCTGTACTTGCATTTTTTACAGAGAGTGGTTACTGCTGAAACCAGTAGAGGAGGTCAGCTTCTTGAGGAGCCCAAGATGCTGTTCTTCAAAGGAAACTGCCTCAGTCTGCAGGTGTCCATCCAGGATATCCCTCAGTTTCTGTGGAGCATCAAACCATTCACAACCTGTCAGGTAACATGCTAAAATTGGTAACCTGCTCTGACCAGTACTGTAATGTACACAACTGCGTTGTAGACATCCGAGGTAAAGCTAGTCTACACTCTAAAAAAAAAAAATGCTGGATTAAAAAACGACCCCTGCCGGGCTATTTGGCAACCCAGTGCTGGGTAAAAAATGGACAGAACACATGCTGGGTTATTTTGACCAGACGTGGGTTTTATACACATTTTCAGGGTTGTATTTTGACAGTGCTGGGTTAAACAACCTGATGCTGAAGGTTAATCATTTCAAATAATATTAATGTAATCTGTTCTCTGGTATGGACAGGGACAGTTTATACATTTCAATATGTCAAACAAATAGCATACTAGATCAACATCAGCCTTGGTTGCACAATTTGTTTGGCAGGAAGTGAAGCTTACATATGGTGGCTCTTCGTAGGGCTGGGGGTGATTGACCTAAAATCAAAACCTGATGATGACACTTTACCTTCAATTTCGATTATACTATTGTTTTGGTTTTGCCCTTATAGTAAAAATCCTCCACTAGTAAATGGGATATTTTTTTCTAATTAAAGAGTGCATTTCTTATCTTTGTGATTTTTAAATATTTGAAGGAAACAAACTATTTATGGTTATTTGTTGATTATTTCGAACAATTGAAATCAAAGCTTGCTTGAAATGAAGACATCTTATGAAAAAAGTCACATTTCAGTTTAATTGTAAAAAGAAAGTTTCCTAAAAAAAAAAATAGAAAATAACTTTCATTTTTTGCAAAACCCCAAAATAACTGAATATTGCCATGTCAAAAGTAGGAGAAAAATAACCAGCACTCTTGCAAACAAAACTAATGTAAAAATATGCATGTGGGAAAAATAGAAAATAATGGTATTTCTTGTAAATTAATTATTTAATTATTAATTAATTATTTTAAATAATGCAATGTGAAAAGTAGAGAATGATAACTTGCACTCCTGTAACCAAATGTTTTTAAAGGTGACATATCATGAAAATTGACTTTTACAGGTTTTAAGTGCCATCTATAATCAGGTCCCTGGTGCATCTACCAACCAAGGAAACGTGAAAAAGATTAAACCAGTAACTTTGTTTAGGTAAGCCTTTTTCTGCAAGCATCTGAAAAAACGAGCGTGTCTGATTTCGCTCCCTTGGTGACATGGCAAAGGGATCTCATTATAATATTACCGCCCCTTAATCTGCACGTTAACACCCACGGCGCCGTCATTTTGATTTAGCAAGCGACAACGGTGTAATGCCATGGCGAAAGTTTGAGCAAAACATGCTAACTGTTTGTTCTTTGGCTGCACAGATGAGCACAGAGCACTGTTTTTAGAGTCCCAGCCTCAGAGGAGACAGGAGAGCAGTGGATTTATTGATTTATTTATTGTATATTGCTGCTGCCACACAGATCTAAAATAAACATGCGATTTATTTCCCAGCTGTTTACCTTCACAGACATAACCGACTGTTTTTGTAACTCATGTGTGTTTAACGTAAACTTGTGTGTGAATGAGAACTTAGTTTAGTACTCACATGCCATCTGGTGGCCGCTTTCTGTCCGTGTGCTTCGGTGTGTGCTCTCAGAAAACCATATATCATAAGTTTAAACTAATATTGTTTAAAACGCATGATTTCAGCGTGATTTTGATAAACATGATAATCAGAACCAAAGCAGACGTTTTTTAGCTGGTCCGAGCTGTAATGGCGCAGCTCTATTCTGGAAAAGGGGGCGGGGAGCAGCAGCTCATTTGAATTTAAAGACACAGGCCCGAAAATCAGCATGTTTCTGCTTCCACTCAAAATAGGCATTTTCAAAATGATATAATAAATTATCTGTGGAGTATTTTGAGCTGAAACTTCACAGACACATTCTGGGGACACCAGAGACTACAGTGGGTACGGAAAGTATTAAGACCCCCTTAAATTTTTCACTCTTGTTATATTGCAGCCATTGCTAAAATCATTAAGTTATTTTTTTTCCTCATTAATGTACACACAGCACACCATATTGACAGAAAAACAGAATTGTTGACATTTTTGCAGATTTATTAAGAAAAACTGAAATATCACATGGTCTAAGTATTCAGACCCTTTGCTGTGACACTATATATTTAACTCAGGTGCTGTCCATTTTTCTGATCATCCTTGAGATGGTTCTACGCCTTCATTTGAGTCCAGCTGTGTGTGATTATACTGATTGGATTGATTAGGAAAGCCACACACCTGTCTATAAGACCTTGTAATAAAACCAGTCTATATAAGACATTACAGCTCACAGTGCATGTCAGAGCAAATGAGATCATGAGGTCAAAGGAACTGCCTGAAAAGCTCAGAGACAGAATTGTGGCAAGGCACAGATCTGCCAAGGTTACAAAAAAATTCTGCTGCACTTAACGTTCCTAAGAGCACAGTGGCCTCCATAATCCTAAATGGAAGACGTTTGGGACGACCAGAACCCTTCCTAGAGCGGGCCGTCCGGCCAAACTGAGCTATCGGGGGAAGAAGAGCCTTGGTGAGAGAGGTAAAGAAGAACCCAAAGATCACTGTGGCTGAGCTACAGAGATGCAGTCGGGGAGATGGGGGAGAAAGTGTAGAAAGTCAAACCATCACTGCAGCCTCCACCAGTCTGGGCTTAGGGCAGAGTGGCCGACGGAAGCCTCTCTCAGGTGCAAGACGCATTGAAAGCCGCATGAGTTGACTAAAAAACACATGAAGGAATCCAAGATGGTTGAAGAAATAAGTTCTTGGTTGATGAGACCAAGATAGAACGTTTGGGCCTTAATTCTAAGCGGTATGCTGTGGAGAAAACCAGCACTGCTCATCACCTGTCCAATTCAGTCCCAACAGTGACGCATGGTGGTGGCAGCATCATGCTGTAGGGGTATTTTTCAGCTGCAGGGACAGGACGACTGGTTGCAATCGAAGGAAAGATGAATGCGGCCAAGTACAGGGATATCCTGGACGAAAACCTTCTCCAAGTGCTCAGGACCTCAGACTGGGCCGAAAGGTTTACCTTCCAACAAGACAATGAAAGCACACAGCTAAAATAACGAAGGAGTGGTTCACAACAACTCTGTGACTGTTCTTAAATGCCCCTGCCAGAGCCCTGAATTACCCAATTGAGCATCTCTGGAGAGACATAAAATGGCTGTCCACCAACGTTTACCCTCCAACCTGACAGAACTGGAGAGGATCTGCAGGAGGAATGGCAGAGGATCCCCAAAAAAAACTTGTTGCATCTTTCCCAAAAAAAAACTCATGGCTGTATTAGATCAAAATGTGCTTCTACTAAATACTGAGCAAAGAATCTGAATACTTAGGACCATGTGATATTTCAGATTTCTTTTTTAATAAATCTGCAAAAAATGTCAACAATTCTGTGTTTTTCTGTCAATATGGTGTGATGTGTGTACATTAATGAGGAAAAAAATTAACGTAAATGATTTTAGCAAATGGCTGCAATATAACAAAGAGTGAAAAATGTAAGGGGGTCTGAATACTTTGCGTACCCACTGTATATTACATATTGTAAAAAGGGGCATAATATGTCTCCTTTAAATCATGAATATATGCAAATAGAACATGCGATTAGAGAAAAAAAAGCATGAAACCAACATTGATCTTGTCCTGTCACGTATAGGGTTTTACTCTGGTTGTACTGGTGTTCCATGTCTTTGTGTCTAAAACCACGAGACGCAGCGCTCAGGAATGGTTTTAAAAAAGCACAGCGCAGAATGCCTACTCCGTTGTGTCATGTCAACCTGCTACTGTAAACAAAAGCTTGCAACGCTTGCTGTGCCTCCGGGGTCTTCTGATTGGTCCACAGTTTAGGAGCTGGCATTGATGAGCGGCGCTGCGTCTAAAAGTTTAAATTCTTTTAACGAATTCTTTTAGACGCTGCAAAACACGCAAGCGCAACGGTCATACACGTCCGTATAGCGCTGACGGGGTAGTATGTTTTTAAGGGGAAAGTATTAATAGGATTAAAAAAACAAAATAACCGACATGTGAAAATTATGTCGGTTACAGGTTCTGAATTTCGGTTTCTATTTCTTTTCGATAAATCGTCCAGATCTAGCTCTTCGTAGATCCAGTGTATGCTGCATTTGTAGAAGCCTGCAGACATTAGCTGCAATGCAAATATAAACAAAAAGGTATAATGTGAGACTAAATGCATTTTCCTGTTTCTACAGTAATAGTTTTGATAGGAAAACAATGTAATATAAACCATAATTTCATTTAAGAAGATTCCTCACAAAATGTGTCTGGTTTTGACCAGTTTGGCTACCCAACACTGGGTTACACAGCAACTGAGTTAACCAAAAACTATCCAGCACTTGGGTAAAAACAATAAAATAACCCAATGAAATGACCCGAATGGCTGTACCCAGCATTTGGGTTAAGGAAAAAACTAACCCAGAACTTTTGTAGAGTACACATAATATGAGGTAATTTTATGCAATCGAGATTATTGTTCTGTTTTTCCAGTCATTTAGTGAGATATTAAAGCTTGTTTTTAGAGAACATAAATTCAATTAAATATTTATATTTTTAAGCATTGAACTGCCATCTTGATGTTAGATGTATTTACTGGCTAATTGTATTTTATTAATTTTTATTATTTAATAAAAATAATTAGCAAGTGAGGCAAGAAAAAATAAACTATTCTCTGAAAACAAGTCTTAATATTTTATGCAATTTTGCTTCAATTTTGTAAAGTAATTGTGTCATGTTTTAACATCTTATAAAATTTGTAATGCAAAACAAGACAAAAATACAATGTTTTAATACGATTTCCTGACAATTCTGTGCTTTTATGATAAGAGCAAAAAGCCCAAAATGTAAATAAAAAAATCTAGTCTGCATGTGTGAATCTCTTATATGAAGCATAGAGTAATAGTTTTAGTTTTCATTCATACAGCACTTCAAGTTTCAACTCTGAAGACCGACACTCATGCAGATACAGAGTAACAAGTGTTTGGTTCCAGGTTCTGGCATTTCATCAGTTCAGAGGTGCTTCTGCCTCCTGGAACATGCTTTAAGTATGCCTACTCGAGGGAGAAATTAATAAATTAAAGGGTTAACCCTTTAAGGCATCTGCTGTCCCATCAAGCATCTCTTCTGCTCAGGTTTCCTATTACTGTTGACATGAAGCATGTCGCAGGTCATTTCAATATGCAGGGCTGGAGAAACAGTACGGGAGAGGTCAAGGACACTCCCTGCAGATGTGCTGCTTCACAGAAATTAATTATACATCAAAGGCAATTGCTTTCCCTTCTGCTGCCCTGCTCCCAGATACGGTGTGTTGTGCATAACCCAGCACTGACCCCTATCATCGGAATTAACAGGGATTAGAGTTGGTGTCTCTTTTGTACTGATGGTCTCAAAGACAAGTCTCTTAACACGCATGCTTACACATTTTTCATGGATCAGGCACTTTCCCTGACTCAGCTTTCTGATCTCTCTCTCTCTTCTTCTCTTTATTTCTGGTGTCCTCATCCCGCTGCAGGAATTCTCCTTCACCCAAGTGTGGTATAGTAACCAGCAGCCTGTGCACTGTGCCTTCTCACTGCAGAGACATAGCGCCTCAACCAACCAGCTCTCCTGCAAGATCAGTGTGCGGCAGGTCAAAGGTCACGAGCAGATCCTGCAGGTCTACACCTCAGTGGGAGAGGTCAGATTAATAATGTCACTGGGTTTAATAACATCTCTGTCTGTCTATGTCTCAGCCTCGTGTTTATTTTTTTCTGTGGAACGAAAAAATAATTTTAAAGAGTCTTGACATCTTACAAACAAGGACAGTTTTCAGTGAGAGGCTGTCAATCTCTAAAAAGGAGTACCATGAACAAATTATTTAATGATTTCAGTGCAGCTCTCATATCAAATATGCTGCTATTGATATCTAGCCTGTACCATACACTCTTAAAAATAAAGGTTTCTTTATTGGCATCTATGGTTCCTTGAGGAACGTTTAGCATCCATGGAAACGTTCAATTGTGCAGAAGGTTCTTACAGTGGAGAAAGTTTCTTTAGTTTATTGAAATGTTCTTCATGCCAAGAACTGCTCACTGAAAAGTTATTTGGGGAGCATAGTTCTTCTATGGCATCAGTGCTTGAGAAGGTGCCTATTTGGATTCCGAATCACAGTATAGAGTTAAAGAGTAATGTGAATAATGACTTAAAATTCAGATCATATTCACTCAGAGCTTGAAATATACAGGTGCATCACAATAAATTAGAATGTCGTGGAAAAGTTCATTTATTTCAGTAATTCAACTCAAATTGTGAAACTCGTGTATTAAATAAATTCAGTGCACACAGACTGAAGTAGTTTTAAGTCTTTGGTTCTTTTAACTGTGATGATTTTGGCTCACACTTAACAAAGCCACCAATTCACTATCTCAACAAATTAGAATACTTCATAAGACCAATAAAAAAACATTTTTAGTGAATTGTTGGCCTTCTGGAAAGTATGTTCATTTACTGTACATGTACTCAATACTTGGTAGGGGCTCCTTTTGCTTTAATTACTGCCTCAATTCGGCGTGGCATGGAGGTGATCAGTTTGTGGCACTGCTGAGGTGGTATGGAAGCCCAGGTTTCTTTGACAGTGGCATTCAGCTCATCTGCATTTTTTGATCTCTTGTTTCTCATTTTCCTCTTGACAATACCCCATAGATTCTCTATGGGGTTCAGGTCTGGTGAGTTTGCTGGCCAGTCAAGCACACCAACACCATGCTCATTTAACCAACTTTTGGTGCTTTTGGCAGTGTGGGCAGGCGCCAAATCCTACTGGAAAATGAAATCAGCATCTCCACAAAGCTTGTCAGCAGAAGGAAGCATGAAGTGCTCCAAAATTTCTTGGTAAACGGGTGCAGTGACATTGGTTTTCAAAAAACACAATGGACCAACACCAGCAGATGACATTGCACCCCAAATAATCACAAACTGTGGAAACGTAACACTGGACTTCAAACAACTTGAGCTATGAGCTTCTCCACCCTTCCTACACACTCTAGGACCTTGGTTTCCAAATTAAACACAAAACTTGCTCTCATCTGAAAAAAAGACTTTGGACCACTGGGCAACAGTCCAGTTCTTCTTCTCCTTAGCCCAGGTAAGACGCCTCTGACGTTGTCTGTGGTTTAGGAGTGGCTTAACAAGAGGAATACGACAACTGTAGCCAAATTCCTTGACACGTCTGTGTGTGGTGGCTCTTGATGCCTTGACACCAGCCTCAGTCCATTCCTTGCGAAGTTCACTCAAATTCTTGAATCGATTTTGCTTGACAATCCTCATAAGGCTGTGGTTCTCTCGGTTGGTTGTGCATATTTTTCTTCCACACTTTTTCCTTTCACTCAACTTTCTTTTAACATGCTTGGATACAGCACTCTGTGAACGAGTCAGCTTCTTTGGCAATGAATGTTTGAGGCTTACCATCCTTGTGAAGGGTGTCAATGATTGTCTTCTGGACAACTGTCAGATCAGCAGTCTTCCCCATGATTGTGTAGCCTAGTGAACCAAACTGAGAGACCATTTTGAAGGCTCAGGAAACCTTTGCAGGTGTTTTGAGTTGATTAGATGATTGGCATGCCACCATATTTTAATTTGTTGAGATAGTGAATTTGTGGGTTTTTTGTTAAATGTGAGCCAAAATAAACAATTAAAAGAACCAAAGGATATACTTAAACTAGTCAGTCTGGTGCATGAATTTATTAATATCGAGTTTCACAATTGAATTGAATTACTGAAATAAATGAACTTTTCCACGACATTCTAATTATTGAGATGCACCTGTAGTGCATGTGTTGTGTGGTCTATTTTTGTAGTGTTCTATGGTGCTTTTTATGCATTTTGGAGCTCAAAAGTCTGAATTTGCAGTTGTTGCATGGAAGAAATGTGACAAATATTCAGAAATTATTTTGTGTTCCAAAGAAAAAGAAAAAACAGCGTACAGGTTTGAAATGACAAAATGAGTTAAAAAATGGCAGTTTTCATTTTATTTAACTCTTCCTCTAAAAGTTACTGTCATTTGGGGTCAGATTTACTTAAAGCTTTACTAAAAAAAAATACTAAAAATCTACTGTCAGGATTTAATAAAGACGTGCAGTGAAAAATTAGCGATATTGAAAAGGTGTGGACTAGTATTTTGCCAGCTGACGTATGCATATGATTTGTACGGATTCCCTTTTAGATGCGGACCTTATGCAGTCATGCTGTTCAGGGCACAGTCAATCACAGTCACGCATCACAGCCAGGATAATCCACCCGATCACAGTCACCTGAGTTCTAATCACCCGCACCTGCTGTCACCAATCAAGCCACACTACAAATACACACACATCACAGTCACTCACTGTCCGGTCTACCTCGTCGACTCGGGCTCCTCGGGCAATTTCATATCCCAGGACCTATTGAATCGTCTCCATCTGCCCCGCAAACGTCATGCCCAGGAGCTCCGAGTCGAGACTATCCAGGGAAAGCTGCTAGGACGAGGGTGGGTGAAATATCGAGCACCGACACTAAAGCTCAAATTGGCACTCTACACGAGGAAGAAATCACGTCCGGGTAAAATGTGTTGAGGGAGTTCTGTTCCCACCGTAGGATTATCATCCTGGGACGCCCCTGGCTAGTTCTCCATTCTCCAGAGATCAGATGGGACTCATGCGAAGTGACTCACTGGAGCGAGCACTGTCTCCGCAACTGTCTCAAGTCATTACCCACTCCGCTCCCAGGAACTCCCTCCGCTCAAGTTGCATCTACCCTCATCGAAAGTCCCGAACCTCGGGAGAAGGTCATGGTCAAATCTGACTTCTTGGCGTTCCAGGATGTCTTCAGTAAGCAGGCAGCCACCCAGTTACCACCTCATCGGCCATGGGACTGCGCCATCGACCTGCTGCCTGGAGCAAAACTCCCCAAGGGTAGAGTATACCCATTGTCCATCCCGGAGCGCAAGGCGATGGAGGAATACATCAAGGAGGCTCTTAACCAAGGATTCATCCGACCTTCCACGTCTCCAGCTGCATCCAGTTTCTTTTTCGTGGGCAAGAAGGACGGGGGCTTGCGGCCGTGTATCGACTATAGGACTGCCATACTGTGAAACTGCCCTATCCACTTCCCCTGGTCCCGGCCGCCCTCGAGGAACTCCGTGGGGCCTGCATCTTCTCCAAGCTGGACCTGCGAAGTGCTTACAACCTCGTTCGAATCCGGGAGGGCGACGAGTGGAAGACGGCATTCATTACACCATCTGGCCACTATGAGTACCTTATCATGCCGTATGGGCTAGCCAACGCCCCGTCGGTCTTCCAGGGGGATCATGAACGAGGTGTTCCGGGAGTTCCTCCACCACTCTGTGATAGTCTATATTGACGATACTCCCAGATACTCCATTTACTCCCGGAACGTGGCCGACCATCGCCAACACGTTCAGCAGGTCCTACAGAAGCTCCGTTTACACCATCTCTTCTTGAAGCTGGAGAAATGCGAATTCCATCGCCCCACGGTGCATTTCCTGGGTTACATCATCGGCCAGGAAGGAATTCAGATGGACCAGGGGAAGGTTGACGCAGTCAAGGAGTGGCCTCTTCCCCAGACTGTAAAGGAGCTCCAGAGATTTCTAGGATTCGCTAACTTCTATCGTCGATTCATCAAGGATTTCAGTTCCCACACTGCTCCTTTGACTTCCATGCTCCGAGGAAAACCCAAGTCCCTGTCCTGGACCACCAGCGCCCACGAAGCGCTCACAAAGCTCCAAAGAGCCTTCAGCACGGCCCCCATCCTTCATCATCCCGATCCGGACATTCCATTCATAGTGGAAGTGGACACCTTCACCACCGGCGCTGGGGCCGTGCTGTCCCAACTGTACAGTGAGCCTCCTCGCCTCCAGCCTTGCGCATACTATTCTAAGAAACTGACCCCAGCGGAGCAGAATTACGACGTCGGCAACCGGGAGTTGCTGGCTATCAAACTCGCCCTGGAGGAGTGACGGCACTGGCTGGAGGGAGCTAACCACCCATTCACCGTGATTACCGACCACAAAAATCTTCAGTACCTCAGAGAAGCCAAGAGACTTAACCCTCGCCAAGCCCGCTGGGCATTGTTCTTCACCAGATTTCAGTTCACCATCACCAATCGTCCCGGAAATCGTAACACTAAAGCCGATGCCCTCTCACGCATGCACTCTCCAGACACTCCTTCCGATCCTGAACCCATTCTCCCTCCAACCATGATTGTCAGCCCCATACAATGGAACATCGACGAGGACATTCGGGCCGCCACTCTCACGGAACCTGCTCCGCCGGGAGGCCCAGAAGGGAAAACGTATGTACCCACTTCCCAGCGACAATCCCTTCTGGGCTCAGTGCACAATGTACCGGGCTCTGGACACCCAGGCAGCCAATGGACCCTCTCGCTCCTCCAAGCTCGGTACTGGTGGCCCAGTATGGCCCGGGATGTCATCAGGTACGTCCACAGTTGCTCAGTCTGCGCCATGTCCACGACTCCTCGTCACCTCCCCGTAGGCAAGCTAGTGCCCCTGCCGATCCCACATCGACCCTGGTCCCACCTGGGAGTCGATTTTGTAACAGACTTGCCCAACTCAGATGGGTATACCTGCATCTTGGTCGTAGAAGATCGGTTCTCTAAAGCCTGTAAACTAATCCCCCTCAAAGGACTTCCCACTGCTCTCGACACTGCAGAAAACCTATTCACCCACGTATTCCGAAACTTTGGAGTCCCCGAGGATGTCGTCTCCGACAGGGGACCGCAGTTTATCTCCCGCGTGTGGAGAGCCTTCTTCTGACTACTCGGGGTCACGGTCAACCTATCCTCAGGCTACCATCCCCAGACAAACGGCCAGACTGAGCGGAAGATCCAGGAACTCGGGTGTTACCTCCGGGCATACTGTCACGACGACCAACACAGCTGGAGCTGATTCCTCCCCTGGGCCGAGTATGCGCAGAATTCCCTGAGACAGTCCACCACCGGCCTCACGCCGTTTCAGTGCATACTCGGTTACCAGCACCCACTCTTCCCGTGGACAGCAGAACCGTCGGAGGTTCCAGCTGTAGACCACTGGTTCCGAGTGAGCGAGAGAGTGTGGGACTCAGCTCACCTCCATCTCCAACGTGCAGTGCGGAGGCATAAGGCCTTCGCAGATGCTCGGCGTACTTCCACTCCCACTTACCATCCAGGTGAGAAAGTATGGCTGTCCACCCGGGATCTGCGCCTCCGCCTGCCCTGTAAGAAGCTGAGTCCCCGCTACATTGGTCCGTTCCCGATACAGAGGCAGATCAACGAAGTCACTTATGAACTCCAACTCCCACCCAGGTACCGAATTCACCCCACTTTCCATGTTTCACTCCTTAAACCTAACTCTCCCTCTGCTCCAGGCCCCACCAAACCCGACGAACCTCCTCCAGAAATCCTGGACCAACCATCCATCTACCTGGTCCGAGACATCCTGGACTCGCGGCGACGGGGTGGTCGGCTGGAATACCTAGTCGACTGGGATGGGTATGGGCCGGAGGAACGTTCCTGGGTGGCCAGGGACGACATTCTGGACCCGTTGCTTCTAGAGGACTTCCATCGCACCCATCCTGGTCGCCCCGCACCCAGAAGCCGTGGCCGCCCCCGTCGCCGCACAAGGGCGTCAGGAGCCGCCCCTGCGGGGGGGGTAATATCAGGGATTCATCACAGTCACTGCAGTCACCAGCCAGGATAATCACTCGATCACAGTCACCTGAGTTCTAATCATCCGCACCTGCTGTCACCAATCAAGCCACACTACAAATACACACACATCACAGTCACTCACTGTCCGGTCTACCGTTCACTCCTACGAACTACTCTGGACTCTCTCTCTCTGCCAAATTATCCAGAACGACTTAACTGTGTTCCTCCACGATCCTCCAACGACTCCGTGGGTAACGGCCCACGATCTCCATGTACGGTTACGATCCTCTCCATCAGAAACTCAAGATAAGCACCAGGGAACCATTCACTGGTGTTGAATTCACCTGCCTTGACCCACCTCTTCAGTCATCCACTTACCCAGTCACTAAACCTCATGTTTTGCACTAACCAGTTGTGTCTGGCCTTGCTTTGTGACACATGCAGTGTGATATATTAAGGTTTTCAGTAGTTAATTTACTGCCATTATTAAATGCCCCCCAAAAATTTGTTTCAACCCATTTTGTGCTTGACATGGCTGCAATAATTGCTCAATTGCACCACTCTTGGTAGTTTGCGTTGGTCATTATGGAAATTATCCGGCTGCGTCTGTGTTCTTTAATTTGCTCATGCTCATCAACCGCAAATTTCCACTCCCATCAGCACTTTTATGGGATTGCGGTCTGACGTTAATTTGCCCTGTTTAGTCATTCTGACCCTATGTTTTTAGTACATGGGTAAAATAAACCATAAGTGTTTTTTCAAGCTCCTTTTTAGGTAAAAAAAATTGCATGCCAAAACCATGTTTTTTTTTTCTTTCAGAGTGAGAAAGAGACAGTTCCATTTTTTATGCAGGCAGATTGCACAGTGACTTCACAGACGGGGGCCAAAGCCTTCAAAATCCCCCTGTCCATACGTCAGCGGATATGCACCACCTTCGATACTGCCAACGCCAAGGGCAAGGACTGGCAGCTCTTAGCTCAGAAACTCCACGTTCAAAGGTGAGCGCCAGAGAGAGATGTAGCCAAGGCAACAGGACTGATTGAAACTTATTGCAGCAGTGCTCACTTTAACAATGCCCTTGAATAATAAGCTGAGACTGCACTCCACTTTGCTCGATCATTTCACTCAGAACTCATACTACTCAGGCTTTTCATCTTTATTGAATTCAGTTTCTACAAAGGTTAGAAGTTAAAGAACCACTAGAGATTTGAGAGATATAAGAGCCACCACCTTCCCTTTATGAAGCAATTGTATAGCATATTGATAGTTTATACAGATTTTGTTTCTGTGTAGATGATCTATGAGCTGAATGCAATGCAAACCCTAAACTTTCCTTTTAAATCTGAACATTTTATTTGTCAGTTGGGTCTAAAATGGGTCTATTTAGTTTTTATTATATTATTTTTATTTTTATTTTAACAAGAGTTGCATCCAAGTAACTCTACAAAAGGAAACCATGCAAATAAAAAGAGAACTGTTAAAATTGAAGACATGTTTTTCATTCCTACTAATACATTTGTGCTACTAATACATAAATGCTTCACAGTTATGAAGATATAAACTGGTATTGCAGCTCTAATTTGTGCCATTTGAAATAAATGACAATTCATATTTATTCAAAAAAGCAAACATCTTGTTACCTTTTCTTGAACCTATGTCACATGACCATTTGAGTTTGGAATTATATTACAACACTGCCATCTATTGGCACATTACAAGTAACAGCACACACGTCATGTATTAATTTCAGCTGTAGTCCTTAAAAACAGAAGGATACATAAGGATAGTCAGAGTCAGGCTATAATGCACATATAATTGAATGCAAATATAATAAAAGTTATCCAGACGTGTTTGCAAACATTGGGATAGAAGGTTGACATATATAATATGATCTTGCTATGTACTCAAATAACGTCATCTTCTCTTGTGAAACCTGCATTTCCTTTCGGCACAGGAACCTGTCCTACTTTACCAAGCAGAAGAGTCCCTCTGCTGTCATTCTCAGTCTCTGGGAGGCCAGGCATCAGGACAGTGGAGATCTTGACTCCCTTGCAAGTGCTTTGGAGGAGATCGGAAAGATCCACTGTAAAAGTCTGCCTCAGAGTCCAGATGACAAAGAAACAGACTTTACGTTTTGAGGGACTACTGAAGACAACATGTACTCCACCAGGTGCAATTCCCCAGCATCTTTAATTTAAAGTCCAAGCGCAGCCAGCTGAGGCATATCCAGTCTGACAGAAGACTTAGACAAGATGCGACCAATCAGAAGGTTTCACATGTCTGTACATGTGCGAAGGAAGGATGAGTTGGTATGAATTTGGCACAGATTTAACAGCTTCAAAATGCTTTTCTAAAAGTGCCAAGCCATCACAACTTTCATAAAATTCCGCCTTAGCCTTTCCTTGGTGTTTATGATTTTATTATTGTTAGTATTATTATTATTATTGTGTGGGGTTTTATTGGTGGCCAGACTGGGATGTTCTTGAGCATT
The DNA here is from genome assembly GCA_018155175.1 of Sinocyclocheilus anophthalmus. Lineage (NCBI taxonomy): Eukaryota > Metazoa > Chordata > Actinopteri > Cypriniformes > Cyprinidae > Sinocyclocheilus > Sinocyclocheilus anophthalmus. The sequence goes on from JADLZN010000271.1 coordinate 109,930, forward strand.
TCCTTGTGTCAGCATCATAATTAAAGGAATAGTCCATCCCAAAATGAAAATTATATCATAATTTATTCACCCTCATGTCATTCTAAAGCTGTATGACTGTTTTATTTGGAACTAGTGCTGTCAAACGATTAATTGCGATTAATCGCATCCAAAAAAAAGTTTTTGTTTACATAATATATATGTGTGTGTACTGATTTATTATGTATATATAAATAAATAAACACATACAGGATATATTTTGAAAATATTTACATTTGCAGAACATTTCATCTAAGTTATATTATATCTAAAATTTATTGAAGATATTAAAACATAATATATTTTTTTCTTAAAATATATACATGCCTGTGTATGTATTTAATTATGCATAATAAAATAACAGTAGGCACCACACATGTAAACAAGAACTTTTATTTTGTATGTGATTAATCACGATTAATCGTTTGACAGCACTAATTGGAACATAAAAGAAGATGTTATGAAAAATGTTGGTATGCAAACAAATCCGTGTATCATTCGATCATTAGTTTTTTTGATTTAATATTGAAAGTAGAAAAATTAGAAAACGGCTCCTTTTTCGTATTTTCGTTTTTTCCAAAACACGAAAAACGAGAATTCAGTTTAAATTTTCGTTTTTCGTTCATGGGTTGAAAAATTTATAAACAGCTTGAATATTCGTTTCTACACATGGGCGGGAATTAAACGTCCTTTTCTGCTGATTGGTCAGCCGAATATTAAACTGTGCCGTCATCAGTTCTTCTGAAGTATCATGCAGCAGAATAATAGTCCTCTGCTGCTGCAGTTGTATGGATTTTTAACGCATTTATTGCAACTACATTTGGTATTTTTCTCATCAAACAGACTAATGTATAGCTCGACACAACTCGTACCAGGGCATTGTCTAGACAGGGCTTTTTTCTGTGTAGATATAAATTATATTCTCTGCATCAGCTGGGCATGGCAGGGTATGATATGACAGCTGTCTTAGCCTACCCTGCTCACCCAGTAAGTCTGTTTAAGTAATTAATTAATTCGTTTCAAAATAAATATTTTAAACACTAAAACAAAAAGGAAAGAATAATAAATTGGCTTAGGTAGGTATATATAGGTCTATGTTCACGCAAGAACTGTCATTCTGACTGACAACCGGAGAACAACAGATAATAAATATAGCCTACTGTTAGAGTTATACAATGTAGTCTTGTTTTATTAAAATTGATAATTGATATCTCAAAAGGATATGCACTTGTGCACGGCGTGAGCTGCTGCGCACTCGCACTGAAACGCAAGATTTTCATAAAATATAATAACTTGCCATTTCCATTTGTTTCTCACCAAACCCTCAGTATACCTTCAGAATGCTTGGAATATACGCCACGAGATGCATAGGATTATTTTACGACAGATATGCATCCGCTTAAAAAAAATATAAAAAAATAAAGTCACCATTCTCTGCCATTAAATTGGCAAGTGCGAGCAGGACATTTTTGTGTTATTAAGTAATAAGCCCTTAGAACAACATTAAGGTGAGTAGTCACTATAGTTCACACAGTTCCAATAAATTGCGATGGGTTAAATAAACTCAATAAGCAGACAGACTACAGTCAAGCGCAAACCAGTATTGAAGTGCACAGGAAATAAACAGCAGTCATATTTAAAGCAGTTTAAAATAATATTGAGTACTGATTGATGTTCACCTGGATTTTTCCCCCATCGAGGGAACTTAATACTCTGTCATTTATAGTCTTATGGTAAAATGTATTTTTATTTGTGTAACGTTATGTTCAAAATAACTACAAAATTTCATGCCTTTGAAAAATAAAGAGAACAGAATGCGCTGCTTTAGCGCGTCTCGTTCTCCTTGAGCATCTTTCTGGCGCATGCCACAAACATCAACCACAGGGAATACTCGTCTTTTATAAGGCTTCATTTAGATTATTTTACATTAAATGCATCATATAAGTCACTTTGGAAGAAATCACAGTAGGCCTATGTATCATGATAAAAAAAAACACTTTACAGTCTGGAACTACTTTAGGCTATAGCTAATTATTTTGCGGGCCCCCTATCACTTTAAGAACCGCTGGTCTACACAGAAGAAAGACCTGTAGACTCTGCCCCAGTACGAGTTGTGTCGAGCTATTCATTAGTCTGTTTGATGAGAAAAATATGAAATGTAGTTGCAATAAAATGGGTTATTAATCTGTACAACTGCAGCAGTGGAGGACTATTATTCTGCTGCGTGATACTGCAGAAGAACTGATGATGGCACGGTTTGATCTTCGGCTGGCCAATCAGCAGAAAGGGCCATTTAATTCCCGCCCACTTGTAGAAATCGAATATTCAAGCTGTTTATTAATTTTTCCACCAAAGAACGAAAAACGAAAATTTAAGCTGAATTCTCGTTTTTTCGTTTTTTGGGAAAAAAACAAAAACACGAAAAAGGAGCCGTTTTCTCATTTTTCTGCTTTCAATATTAAATCAAAAAAACGAATGATCGAAAGATACACGGATTCAAACAGTTTCAGTTTTTCTATTTCTATTATATGGACAAAAAATACAATGGAATCCGAAACTGTCAAAATATCTTCTTTTGTTTGAAGACTCTTTTTATTTTTGGCTGAACTATCGATTTGATCTTTTCCTTTTTTCACTAGTGTTCCAGAATTGCGATGTATTTACATCCCTTCTGCATGTTACTACTGACGTGTGCTTTGTTTGCACTAAATGACATTCAGAGAAGAGAGGGAAATACACTCCTGCAAACTGCCTTTTTTGCTCATCACACATTGTGATCGTGACTCACGACATTATTTTATCTCCGTCTCAATGGGATCGGTTGAAGAATAATTCTAAATAATATATGGTAATATAAAGCAATAAGCCCCAAGAAGCTGTGGTTTACAGTGAATTTATAACAGCTAAGGGGCGTTGTTAAAACTAAAACCCCCTTAGCTGTTATAAATTCACTGTAAACCACGGCTTCACAGGGCTTATTGCTTTTGTAAAACGGTTATTCCATATGTGTAGTAAGGTTTCACAAAATAAAACAGAGCAAATAAAGTGTAATGATATTAATAAAAACATTATTCTTCCACCAATCAATGTAGTTCCTCAGAATCAGTTGTGGTTGAAACAAAGTGGTTGCCGAGCAACACACACAAGTAAACAAAGTGCATGTTTGTAGAGTAATTTACAACAGCTTCGAACGTGGCTCAGCCAATCAGAATCAAGGACCGGAACTATGCGTTTTATAATAAAGATTCTTCGGCTAAGGCAGAGCACTGCGTATTAGAAAAGAACCTCATTTACGCAGGTTAGGAGGATAAAAATCCATTACGTTTTTTGCTTAAAAAACCTCAATGCATACCTCAATGCTCACTCAAATGCATTACTCTGTTCCTGTGAGCGTGTTTGAGTCATCAGGGCAGACAGCAGGATGGTATCATGCCTTTTATAGAGCGTTAGGCCTGAGACTAATATTGACCAGAAGAAGCGTTTACTTAAGCCATGCAAACGGCAGCACATCCCTTTTGTTAAAACGTATAGCTTTCTTTTGAAATGCATCTGAAAAGGATGAGCTCCAAGAGACCTCTGTGAAATGATGCCTCTCTTATCTCCTCTGACCATATTCCACCAAACACAACGGGGGAACATGGACCGGTGAGCAGTGAGAGTTATAATTAAGGTCTGATAAAAGAAAAAGAGCAGTGTGGAAAAAATCCTGTCAGAAGTGCAGGAAAAAAGTTGTCCTCCTTTTCCAAGTCATCTACTTCATTAACCTTCTCTCTCTCAAACAGAAATGCCTCCAAGTGCTCATTTTAATTGGTTTTCAGTGTTCTAGCCACTACAATGCTTGCTACTGGTTTAAAATGTTAAGCTTTATCTCTTACTCTGGATATTCTTTTTATATAAATATTTCTTTTTTGTATTTTTAATATAAGTTTGATGAAGCATTTAATGATTTGCTGATCACTTTATGTTGAGAAGCACTGAGAACAGCAGCATGTTTGACGTGTTTATTAGTGTAGTTGTCCACAACTATATTAAATAGCCCAAAATTGGTTTTTATTATATTTCCTTTATTTTAACTTATTAGCAAATTTGCTGTCACTCCTCTAAAATTGTATTCTAACATGTAATTGTTTTGTCATGTTAATGAATTTAAAAATTTTTAACATTATTAATGTTCACATTTATGTCCAAATATTGGAACATGATGTTAAACTTACAGAAATAATTATAGAAAAGAAAAAAAACATAATTCTAGAAATGGCTACAAACCAAACTTAAGATTTTGCCCTATTATTGTGGACTGCATTTATAGTGATACGTTCAAGCCTTTGAACAGTTAAGTCAACAATGTTTATCTGTCCCACATTCATGTTATATTTAGGCCTTTGCTTCAAATTATGATTCTTGTGCCTTGTATAACTTCTGTAAATGATGAATGTTGTACAGGTTAAGATGGTTCTAAATCATGCAAATGTACTGTAAGACATCAGTTTAAAAAAAAACACTATATTACACTGATATGCAGGGGTCAAGAGCTTTTCTAGTGCTAAATATACTTGTTTGGTATCGCCAGGCCAGCTTTGTGGTAAACTGTATCTATGATTATGAACATTTTGGATGTTTTCTGTACAGTAGAGTTTGCTGATGTATATGCAGTCTTTTGGAAATAAATGTACAGCTGAAGAGAGCTGCAACTCTAGCAAACATGCCTCGTGGCTTTATTTTATTTCCAACTGCTGATGGTTTTCTTTATTTTCATTTAGTGTCAGACTGGCACTCCTATGGGACAGTTATACACTGCATGCCTGACTTTTTCTGTGCCTTACAAAAATGGCATAGAATGTCTGCAATGTATTTATTTTATTTTTTGCTTTGCTTTGTTCCAAATGTAGTTCTTACCAATTAAACTAATATCCTGATGTATCCTAACAAAAACAATGTGATTATGCACTTCTACGTGTGAGAAAAAAATCAGCCGACTCTTCTCACAAAACTGTAGCTGATCATTTAATACACATTTAATGATAAAAAAACATTAATTTCAGTACTGCTTGAAAGTTTCAGACGTGCAGTAATTTAAGGATCATAAATGGCTGATGCAAAGTCCACAGTTGGTCTTATCTCAAACAGCCCCTCCTCCTTCACAACTTTCTTATCAAAGGACACATGAGTGACTAAAGATTCAGCCCTCATCATAACCATGGCATGGTATGTTATTAATGCATAATCAATTTTTAGAGCAACATTCAGAAATCTGAATCAAAAATACATCTTAATAAATCCAAATTCAGAGATTATACAAACAGGCATTGTAATACGCTGTATAGTTACAGCCTTGTCAGGCAATTACATTATAGAAAAGTGCTTTTTGTCAGTAAATGTATACATAATTGGCTGTCTGGCTTCTCTAGCTGAAAAAGGATGGGGGAAATTAAACTAGCTGCCAGGAAGCAACAAAACAATGTAGTGACTAGATTTATTGAAAGCAAAGAACGATAGAAAGATGCTTTCAATAAGCCACAGTAATGCCTTACAACAGACCATGCAAATAGTTTATCTAGAAAACAAACAATTAAAACTCTGTTGAAAATCAGTGTAATCTAATATAGCGAATGAATGGATCACGTGGTGGAGCGTATTTGCTGGAGGTCAAGGAGTTGTACTTTGTCTGCGTTCTGTAGCAGCAGTATGAAATTCCCCTTAGACTTGGTAAATGAACAAACAAACAGGGGTCCCACCTTCTTCCGCGCGCATTACTGGAGTAATGTTTTACAATGTGTCACTCAGCAGTCATAGTATCGCACTGTCACAGTCAACTGTCTGCGAGATAGCGCCAAACTGACAGAAATGCCCTTGCATCTCGGAAATTGATAATAATGTGTTACAAGCGAGAGTGAGACATCCTAAACTCAGATGCGTGCTTGTTGGAGATTCACTCACAATGGGTTATTTGACTGACACCAACGTTTACACGGAGAAAGATGATATGGCCCGAATAAGAAATAAAAAAAGAAAATACTGAAACATTTTAAGTAGCTATTCCACACAAAGTGCAGCTTGTAGGCGATTCATGTGCCAACAGTTTGTTTTGCTAATTAATATTCACGAAGCCACTATAGCGAAGGCTTCATGAATATTAATTAGGTCACGTGACTGGACGCTAAGAAACTTATATTGTGAATTAATACTCATAAATTAGACCACATGTCACTACACTCAGAAGTTTTGGGATGATGTTGGTGTGTTTGTCAAGTGTAAGATTTTGCCAGGTTTCTCAGTACACATGAAAAACATTATATTTGGGTATTATGACTCCGACCCCTCAAACGAAAATACCTCAAACGAAAAATTAATTTTTTTCCTAAGCAAATTTCACATTCACAAATGCTAATTTTCCAACTGTAAACCTGTCTTCTCTGTCTTCCTAAAAGAAATGGAAAATTATTTGAACGTAATTTCAGTATCTACTAATAAGAAAGCTATAAGGACTGTTAGGATTTGCTCTGCCTTTGATCTCTTCACGTAATCATGTTTAGATGATGGCCCTCTTATCCTTATTTTATGTTATTCTTTTTGTGATTTGTTTCCATTTTATTTTTGTGGTTGATATTATGTGATGTATGTTTATTCTTTGTATGTTTCCGTTCTCTGCAATAAAAAAATAAATAAAAAAATTAGGCCTCGACCATAGTAGGATTCATAACTTCGCTCGCGGATTGTTCTGGTTTAAAGAAGCGCTCAATACCATAATATAAGACCGGAAGTTTTAAACAGCTAAATCCTCAGAGGTGAGCTATCAGTGGGATGGGACGTGAGCTTCTTTCAGTTTATCCTGAGGAAGTGACACAATGATTTGACTACTATGAGATACATACGTTTCTTGGTAAGTGAATATAACATTTATTTCATTTGTTTTATACAGTGTGTCGGTATAGAGAAAGTTTAAATGTTTAGTTTGCTTCACGACGCGTTAAATTGAGGCGTGTTTGGACTAGTCGATGGCGATAAACGACCTGGCACTACAGATCCTTGTCGATAAAAAAACCCCTTAAACTTTTAAATCATTAGAAAATGATTTAAAATATAAATTACATTAAGACCAGTAACTCTGGAACAAGATTTAGAGAAACTTGGATCTCTCTCCAGATGCAGCTCCTCATACACTTAAACTGTTTTAACATAGAATGACATTGTTCTTATTTAAACCAATTATTATTAAATGTATATAATAAATTAAAATAAGATTTGGATAATTATATATACAGTGTTTTGACATAAAATGGCAATAAAATATCATTTACCTAGAAATAATAGGACAGTTCATAGTCTGAATTTACTTAAATACTGAGGATAATTTCCAAAACGTCTTTATACAGATGGTATATGAAAATGTCTTCATAAAACAAAAGCAAAACCTTCAACTATAGACCCATAGGAACCAAGTCTTTAGTTTCTAACAAATATAAACAAACGTATGCCGGAGACGTACATTAAAGTTTTACACCAATAGGTGTCAGTATAAAATCCAACACACCTTCATCCCAGATCATAATTATTAACCAAAATGCCAGTCTGCATGTACATGCATGTATCTTTTTTATGTTTCTTCCGTGTGTAGATTTTGTTGTTACTAAATGCCATACATGCTGCTAAAAGTCACTTGGATCTGGCCTGGGCTAAAGGATCCGTCAAGAACAGATCAAGCCGGGATGTTTCCTGCAGAGAGGGCATGGAGTATGAACATGATAACATCTGCTGCCTGAACTGCCCTGCTGGTGGATGAGAATTTTTGAAATCCTTTTATTCTGATTAGACAATGTTTTCTTGTACGTGCACTCACATTCCACCGTCTCGTCTTTTGCAGGAACATATGTGAAAAAGGCCTGTCTTACTCCTTCAGAAAAAGGAGTGTGTGAGCCGTGCGAGTTTGACAGATACACTGAACATGACAATGGACTGCGGAAGTGTTTATCATGCACCAAGTGCCGTATAGGTAATTCTGTTATTTGGAACAGTCAATATTGTCCCCATACTGTCAAGTCCCATCGTTTGTCCCATAGTTTTGCACAAATTCTTATAACAGACAACCTCTAAGGTTATGCAAGCCAAATCAATATTGTGTTCACACAATGTTTGACTTCCATTAGGCATATTTAATTCTAAATTGCATGCTGTTTGTGCACCTTCATTACTTCTGCAGATCAGGAAACCACAGAGAAATGCACAAATACCCAGAACACACAGTGCAAGTGCAAACAGGGTTCATTTTGTTTACCTGACCAAGCATGTGAGGTGTGCAAGAAATGCAGTAGGTATGTTCTAAATGTACCATTTCATTAACACTCAAAAAAAGTGTCATGTTAATCAAGCTGGATCACTAGTTGTCCATGAACGTTAAAGGGAGAGTTCACCAAAAAAATGAAAATGTGCAAGAAACCTCACTGGTTCGTATTTGAGTTTCCGCCATATTTGATGCGCACTACTTATGTATGTGTGTTTATCAATGTTTTAGTGTGAATAAAGGTTAAATCTGTTCATCAAATAAAGCAAACATGTCTCTTCAGAATTCAATTGAATTAAACAGCCTGATTCACATGGATTTCTTTTATGATGTCTTAGAAAGTCAAAGACTTTAATGGAAGGACAGACATTTCTCAGGTTTCATTAAAAATATCTTTCTTTGTGTTTCAAAGATGAGTAAAAGGTTTGTGGAACAACATGAGGGGCGAGTAGTTGATGACCAGTTTTACATTTTTGGGTGAACTCAAGTTCATTTCTTTTGTTACAACCAGATGCAGAGAGGATGAAGAGGCTGTAAAAAGCTGTACAGACATTTCCAACACCGTTTGTAAAAAGAGAAGCTCTTTGGGCAGCTCTAACTCAGGTAGTAGAAAACCCTTCTTAACCCATAGCCCAATTAAATTAACTTTTTACTGTACATACTGTACTAGATGATTACAGCTGATCAAATGTAGTATTTGCACAAGTAAAGGATATTATAATTGCTCACTGAGACCTTAATCCCCCAACACTTTCTTTTGAGTTGTGTATAAAGACATTGTTTCCATAGTGTGTTTCACATAGTGATTACATCTTATTTTTCCTACAGTGACTTTCATTGTTGTTGTGGCATTCATTGCAATGCTTGCATTCATTGTGGGTATCGTGTACTGGACAAAGTCAAGACCGAGTAAAAAAGCAGGTAGACACATCTTGAAATCTTTCCTCAGCTCTTTCAATATTTTTTCTTATTTCAGTTGTTTATTTATTGCTTATCACACATCTTCTTCAATTACAGTAACATCAAGAAGTTCAAGGGAAAAGGTTAGGATCTGTATGGTAGGTCAACAAAATGTAGCGAGTACATTTCTCAGCTTTAAAAAAAAAAATCACAGGAACTCCTATACATTTGGATGTAACTACACCGTGAACGTGACCGACCAGACGACATCTTTCTTGACCTGCAGGGTGACAATGAGGAGGTGAAAGAGGAGAGCCAGAATGCCCACAACTCTAAGATGGATGACTCCTCTCAGCTCCAGCCGTTCCTTGAGCAAAACTATGCGGTGGGTACCAACATTCCTGCTTCAGCGGAGACTGAGAAAGACAGGGGACTAGGGGACAGCCTCCCCAACACCGCCAACTCTTCACAAATTAGCCTGGTTATGTCTGCTGTGCCTAGTGATCTCCAGTTCCGCCATACTAACCAGCCTCCAAGCTCTGCCACTGCCCTGCAACCTCACACTTTGGTGAGAGTTGCAGCTTTCTTTGTCTTAACACCATTTCCACTATCATAACCATCTCAAAAGCTTCATTCTCTGCTCCTAAGCCTAAATACTTTGCCTTGGGTAATGTGTGGGGACAAGATAAGAAAGCTTGCTTTCATTCAAAGTTTTGAAGTATTTTCACTTTCAGACTTTCTTAACATGAAATGTGTCGCAATATTTTCACACTTGTTGAGGAGACAAGCTCCTGTAGATATTGGTGATCATTTTTGTCTTGGTTCAGCTCTTTTGGACCTAATGTCTCTTGTAACTCCTGATGCACTTTAGTGAAAAGTGATCTGTGTGCTGGTTGGGAAATAGGTTTTGCTTTATTAAATAATGAACACCATGGCCCGGTTTCACAGACAGGGTTTAGACTAAGCCAGGATTAAGCCATAGTTCAATTAGGACATTTAAGTATTTTTTTTTAACTAACTTAGAAAAAAACATTACTGGTGTGCATCTTGAGATAAAACAAAGGCACTGATATATTTTAAGATCAGTCAATGCAAGTTACTTTCAGTTGAATCTGCTCAGACTTACATTTTAGTCTAGGATTAGGCTTGAGCCTCGTCTGTGAAACCGGGGGCATATGTTGATTTTGATTTAGAAACTATACATTCTGAATGCATCTCCTGAGCCCAACTGTTATTTGTTCTGTTTTAAATATGTAACCGAATGAGGGATACAATACTAAAGTAAGATTTTTCTCTACAATGCATCTGACATGGTTCATAATACTATGTATTAATACTTGTTCATGGATATTGGTAGTTGTAGATGGGGCAAGTTTGGTAATTGATTGAAACGTGTTATAAGCCTCATATATATAAATCTTTGCTCTGTTGGTTTGTCAATCTTTGAGTGTCATCTTGGTCAAACACATCATCAAATTGCTCTGAATGTTTAACATAATTTCTCCTAGTTAAAATGGCCTGGAATAATCTCTCATAGTGTCTCACTATGCCTTTAAGATGTTAAATTCTTCCATCTCTTTTAGGAAGGAGAGTCAATAAGAAGACTTGTTCCTTTAAATGGTAAGGCCATACCTTTTTCCTTGCATAGTTTTATGTTGTTAACTTTCACATTAACTTATAGGGAGACTTATACCCCAAAATAAGAAGTCTGTCATTTACTTATCCTCAAGTTGTTCCAAACCTCTGTGAGTTTCTTTCTTCTGTTGAACATAAAAGGAGATATTTTGAAGAATGTTGGCAACCAAGCAGTTGCCATTGACTTCCATAGTGTGCTTTAAAAAATACTATAGAAGTCAATGGCTACTGGCAACTGTTTGGTTACCAACATTCTTCACTAGCAGAAAGAAACTCATACAGGTTTGGAACAACTTGAGGGTGAGACAGACCTTTCATTTTTGGGTGAACTATTCCTTGAATTAGCATTCCTACACTTAAAAATAAAGGTGCTTCAAAAGGTTCTTCAAGTGATGCCATAGAAGAACCATTTTTGGTTCCACAAAGAACCATTCAGTCAAAGGTTCTTTAAAGAACCGTATCTTTCTTACCTTTTTGTAATCTGAAGAACCTTCTTTCACCCCAAAGAACCTTTTGTGAAACAGAAAGGTTCTTCAGATGTTAAAGGTTCTTTATGGAACCATTTAGACAAAAAGGTTCTTCTATGGCATCGTGAAGCACCTTTATTTTTAAGAGTGTAAAGCTGATGAGTTGCAGTGTTTTCACTCTGTCTCACCTTTTCAGGAGAAGAATCGTTGAAGAAAAGCTTTGATTTCTTTGAAGAAATGGACGTCCACTATCATAACAGATTTTTCAGGTTCATTGGACTGACTGATAATTCAATCAAAAGTGCAGAGTCTCTCTTTCCGGAAGACAGAGTTTATGAACTGTTAAAAATCTGGATGGAAAAGGAGGGACTGGAGGCAGATTTCAACAGTCTTATTGAAGCATTAATCTATTTAGACCAAAGGCTGTCAGCAGAAAATATAATTTCAAAGGCAATCATTAATGGTTACTTTGAATATGAAGATGAGTGACTGGAAGCATGCAAATATTGTCACCACCTTAGTGTCCTCAGTGGGCTAAGGTATTCTTTTGATTTTTATTTTGTACATGGCTTACCTCATGCAGTATTATTTCCCAATAATTCCAAAATGGAAAGTGTTTCACTGACATAATATTTACTATGTTGGCCAATCGTGTGCAAATTTTTTAGATAAGATGCTATGCCGCTGTTTACAAACGTTAGTTACATAAAATAAAAAAAAGATATTTAAGACTCCTAATATTATGAAATGTTTAAATGCATTATTTCCCGTTTTATATACAAAATTGTGATGCATTTAATGTTCTTGAATAAGATGTTTACATATGATTATTTTGTGAACTAATAAAAGCAATTCATTTGTATATTTGCTTTTCCTTTAATGATTCTGACTTTACATTAACGTTCTAAATATAAAGCGCACATACGGGTGTTTCCTAAAAATATGAGTATCTAAAAACTGCATTTCAGCCTGCTCGCCACCAGAGGTCACCTGAACTGGAAAATAGGGGTTTCAAGGTCAAACTTTACAAATAGGGAATAGAGTGGATGAAACGGATCAGAAAATAGAATCCTCTGAAAAGTTTCAAACCACAGCAATGCAGAAGAAAATACATGATACTAAATGACAATCCTAACTCCTGTTAAAATAAATACAGGTTTTGTGTGTTTTGTTTAAGGATGTTGGCAGTGGTTGAATATGGAGGGCGAAACCTGCAAAAACAATAAATAAATAAATACACAAATAAATAAATATACAAATAAATAAATAAATGTCTGTATAAATACACACATTCTTGTTTAAAACATATCTAAAAGGTGTGCATTATAACCGAGAACTACATGACCACTTCACAGTTGGTTGTGTTGCTGCAAGTAATTTTCCTCAAATGCTATTGAAGTCAAGAAGTTAGAAAAGTGTATACCAATGTCGTATGTAACTTTAGAGACGGTCCCTAGATTTGCGAATATCGAATGCCCGGAAATGACACCTCTGGCCATTCCGTTGGGTCGTTTGTAAAGTCACAGATACTGTACGGACAATACGGCTCAATTTTTCTATGTATCTTGCTCTGTTGAACGGCAAAAGTGACTTTACTAGGCTATACTGGATTTACACCATGCATTTCCTGTCAGCGGGAAAGCCGCGCGCCCCCAGCTATGACATGACCCCAACCAAGTCCATGTTGACACCCTCTCATTAGCATGTTGTGCAGAGGAAAAATAAATGCGGAACTACATTCAGAAATAAATGAGTGATCAAAGGAAAATAAATAGGATGAGTTTAGCATTTCCTATTTGCCCACCAATTTATTTTATTTATTTGCCTACTTTAATCACATGTTTAATTATTTATATATGTATTTAAACAAGAATTTGTGTATTTATACACACATTTATTTATTTGCATATGTATTTATTTATTTGTGTATTTATTGTTTTTGCAGGTTTCGCCCTCCATAGTTGAAAGGCGCTTCTAAAACTCGATCATTTTCTGCATTATGCTGGTTCATTGGAATGCAAATATGTGGGCTTTTGTGCACTGTGGTGATGTATTGTGCAAAATCCATAACTTGAGATAACACAGAATTCATAATTTTGGGACATTTGTCTTACCTAGCCAATGTAATGGTTTTGGGAAACACTGCAAACCCCGCAGCAAAGTTTAATTTCCGTTTGAAGACAGATCTCATGAGGAAAGAATAGCACTTTTTTTTATACTTATGTCGTAATTTTTTGGGGTTGTTTTGTCGAAAAGTAATCGAAATGTAATCTAACAAATAACACAAGGTTCTGTTCACTACAGTTCCCATGCCGCCTTGCGGTTAAACAGGAAATTATCGTGTCGCAAGCAGGGCTGCTTTTCTCAAAAACATCGCAAGCTTCGTCCGTCGTTAAAGTTTGTATACATTGGTTTTGTCTCTAGCATGACATCAAGTAAAATCACATTATCTTGTGTTAACAGTCAATGTTATTATTTTAACAGAAGTAGTTTGCGCGGGTACTTCGTCTGTTTTTGAGTGTCCTCGTACTGGCATTACGTCACAGAAAGATACAAACGACAATAACAATGAAAAACTACAAAACTTGAAAAATAAACAAGCACTCCCTAAGCGTATGCCTTAAAACCTATGGGTCTTATTTTTAGAACATCATTTTGGTTACATTGTTTCCTTGCGTCATGGAATTAATTTGAACAGTTCTCTATTTATTGAGTTCTCTGTTTGTACGGTTTTTGTAGTGTTGAGTGAGTGAGTGACATAATGTCCAGTTCATCCTTATGATTGCTAGTCCCTTTTTGCTGTTCCTCATTTCTGCTATTTGTTTGCCATCTGGTCTGCTGGCAGATGAAATCGAAAATCATGATGGGGAATCATGGAAAGAGGAACTGAGATCAACAAAAACCGCTGTCACGAGGCTGTTTGAAATTTGTAAGACATCAGATAAAGGTACTGTACATTCAGATGTGCTGCTCTTCTAAAAACGGTCCTGTTCTGTTTCAAATTCAAGTTGAAAATCACTAGACTATTTGATTTTGAGACATTTTATAAGGTAAGTTCAATATTAGAGAATGGCTATTAATGTCTTTGTAAACACCTCTGTAATTAAAACATGTGTCAGGTAACGTTAATTTCTCAAGCTAAATGACATGTGCATTGTTTCTGTAGCACTCACAGGATGAGAGGAATTCTTCAATTTTACCTAACCTATGTGCTGTGCCTGATGTTGGGGATCACCTGTGTGGCATTAGTAGCTCACTGGAATTACAGCTATAGAGGTGGATTTGCATGGGACGGCTCAGTCAAGCAGTTCAACTGGCACCCAGTCTTCATGGTCACTGGCATGGTGGTGCTTTATGGGAATGGTATGTTTGATTTCAGTATTATCATGGCTTGTGTTTCATGCTATTGTCAGTGTTGCCAATTTAGCTACTTTGTAGCTAGATTTAACGACTTCCCCACCCCTTCTGAGACTTTTTTCAAAAGTTTAGGGACAAATATAGCAACTTCTTGGACAGACCTTATCTAAGTTCTCATCTTGCCCGCTGATCTACGTTCATCTTTATATAGATCAGTGAATTTGCCATTGTGATGTCATCTAGTGACATTTAGCTACCAGTTTGAGCTACTTTCAACTGAAAGCAGCAACACTGGCTACTGTAGCTGTAATATGATAACACAGAATTGCAAAGCAAATATGTTGTAAAAAGTGTTTGGTTGTTTTATTGTTAGATTTAAGTTTGGCATGTTACATTGAAATATTATGATATTTAGCGTATTTTTTGTCCGTTTCACATACTTTTACATGACAGTTGGCCTCAGTGTCTTTTTTCCTCTATTAACCAGCGGCCGTAGTGTACCGTATTCCTCTGACGTGGGGTCACAATAAGCTCCCATGGAAGCTGTTACATGCTGGGCTTCTGCTCCTTTCTTTCGTTCTGTCTGTTATCGGGCTTTGTGCGGTGTTCGACTACCACAATGCAAACCACACAGCCAACCTCTATTCCCTCCACAGCTGGGTGGGGATTTGTACCACTGCGCTTTTTACTGCACAGGTGAGTATCATGTTGAAAATTGTTCATGTACAGTTGTTTCTGTAAATAAGAAATGCAATAGTGGATAAACAATGAACCATCAACATATGAATATATTAAACTACATTGTTTGTATCCCAAATATTTGCAAGAAACTGTTCCTTCAAACATTTTGGATACTGAGAATGTAGTTTCACATAGCTCATATGTAGATGGATGACAGCAGTGATGCAAGAATGAATCAAATTCTCCGTTTTTTCTGATTCTTTTCTAGTGGGTCATGGGTTTTACTGCGTTTCTCTTACCCTGTACTCCAACGACGGCTCGTGCTCTTGTAAAGCCAGCTCATGTTTGGATGGGAGGAATCATCTTGGTACTAGGCATTGTTTCCTGCATCTCAGGGATCAACGAAAAACTCTTTTTTGCACTGTAAGTGATCACACTACATAAACTGAGTGGTATGCATTAGCTATTGCAGTGAAGAACTTATATTTAACTTCATTATATATGGCTATTAATCTTCATGGAGCGTTCAGTGCTGTAGATCTGATCATTATGCTCTAATCAATATGTTTTGATGTATGAGGTAGAAAGAAGAGGGTTAAAAAACACATACTCATAAATGTAGAACTCAAAATAGATTGTGTAACGTCACAACAAATGCGTTGTTCCATTGGTTCTCTCCTCAGAAAAGGAAGCACCAATGGGACGCTGCCTTATTCCGCATTACCACCAGAGGCAATAACTGCAAATGCATTGGGAGTCATCATTGTAGCCTTTGGATTGGTTGTTTTGAAAATCTTATCCAATCAGATATGGCAGCGTCCTGAGCCAGGCTATGAAGAGGGTGTTTACCAGGTAAAAGACAAAGGATTTCATGATGTCTTTGTTCTTTGAGTTTGGTGTGCTTAATATTGTGACAAAGTAATGCTAATGATCTTGTTTTAGTACAAACCTCACTATTTTCATAAATTGGTAGTCAAGAAAGTATGCAAGGAGTGATGTTTTTTTCCTGAAAGGATTGGTTTGATATTCCTTTGCTCTCATTTTCAGCCACTGGGGTATGATGGAAGCTGATGTGCCAAAGCTGAAATGACTGAAAGCTAAATATTATCTGCATTCTGACTGATTTGCACTCTTCAATGGAATCAAAGTCCCCTGATGTGACAACCGTTCGTCTTCCTATTCCTAATTATACAGAGCGCTGCAGATTTTCTCTTTATTATATGTTTGATTTGATTGTGCTGCTGTTGTTGTTGTTGTTGTTGTAAAGCATAAGGCAAATTATCGGATGTAAAATCACTGCTTGATTGTCAGTGGTTTGTGCTTATTTATTATTTGAGAAGACTTCTATAATAAATGATTAAAATCACTTCATTAAACAAGCTGTTAGCCTCTGTGAATGAAGTCAGACGAAGGTACTGCCCCTTTGTTCGTTAAACCGGTTCAAACTGGCTGGGAAGGGCATTCAAACCAGGGACAAATCACCACGCGTCGTCATCAGCGAATAACCAATAGAAATCGAGGCTGTCTCTCACCAATCAAAACACTCGGCTGAGGTGTATGAAATTTACATATCTTCGCTCTACAAGTCAAGTCAGTTATTCTCTTTTGATTGTTTGAAATTTACGCACTAAAACACAAAAGTGCAAATCCGCACTGAATAAGGTCCCAAAAGTTATGTAATTGAAGTATTCAGAAAAACTGTAAAGTCACAAACAACCATACTAGAACATAAGCAGGTCAATCCTAATTACTGAAATACTAATATTTGTTCTAGCTTTTATTCGAATCCATGATCTGTGATTTAATTATTAAAAAATGACGGTCAACGGACCTATTTCATACTTGTTCTGCATTGTTACATCAGCCCCACCCGCAGTGGGGTTGTGGCAGGCATGGTTTCCACTAGGTCCGCTTGAAGGATATAGACGTCAGACTTCCCCAAAAGCCCTCCCATTTCGATTCTATTCGCGTTCTTTGAATTTACTCTTTGCTGTCATGTCTGGTCGAGGAAAAGGCGGTAAGGGGCTTGGGAAAGGTGGTGCAAAACGTCACCGCAAAGTTTTGAGAGATAACATTCAAGGAATCACAAAGCCAGCAATTCGCCGTTTAGCGCGTCGTGGTGGTGTGAAGCGTATTTCCGGGCTGATCTATGAAGAGACGCGAGGTGTACTAAAAGTGTTTCTTGAAAATGTCATTCGCGACGCCGTGACCTACACCGAGCACGCCAAGCGCAAGACTGTGACTGCTATGGACGTAGTGTACGCTCTGAAGCGCCAAGGCCGTACGCTGTATGGTTTTGGCGGTTAAATTTCACCTGGATTTTCAAACAAAAAAAAAGGCTCTTTTAAGAGCCGCCCAAACATTCAATGAAAAAGGCAAATTCATGTGTCTCAATGCATTATTTTATTTTATACAGCATGCTCCCCACAGCACATTAAGTCGTGTTTTAATTAGATCACTGCTCAAATATTAAAATAGAGCAAAACAAAAAAAGCAAGCCGTTTATGGTCATGTAATAACTATGTCAGTATTACATGAATTAGTACTTGTTCTAGTAACAAACTATGATCTGATTGTTCATGAATTAATTTGTGAGAAATGTCAGTAAACCTTTTGATATTTTCATATTTACTCGTAAATGTACCTCAACTATTAGTTATAATTCATGTTAATTAATAAGATATTGATTTTAATAATAAATATGAATATGTCCTTAACCACAGATACGCAATAAGGTACTAGACGTTGTATCATATTGTTAATAGTTATGGCTAAAGGCGGTTGTCAGACACATGGCACAATCTCGAGTGACTTGTTTTTGTTATTGCCTTTATGAAACGATTGCAGCATAAAAAATATGAAGGAGTCCCTGCGTTCTAAAATAGTGCCTGATATCATAAAGCGCGCCGTTCCTATCAGTGTGCATCGGTTTATATTGCCTATCATCTACAACATCGTCCAATATCACTGCACAGGGCCGAGAGCGGATGCTTACGTTGTTGCATCCCAATGTTTTGTAATGTCCGGGACTTTATCTTCAAGCGGAGGAATGCAGTTTGCCTGGTAAAATGGTTTAATACAATTTCCAACAACACACTCGATTAAGCACAAGGGTAATTCATTTGCATAATCAAAAGTCCCGGCCTGTAATTTGTGCATTTCAATACACAAACAAGGTGTAAAAGGCTTGCTAAATTGTGGCCATGGCTTAAATGGCGTTGTTAGGCACTACACACAGCGGATTGCCCATTCACAAGTGGTACCACATAGACCTAATAGCATAATTAAGAAGACAATTTTCATTAAAACATCATTTTATTAAGCAGACTCATTAAGTAACTACCATTCTTTCGCAGGCAGACGTAGGCTAACAGAAAGCCAACAAAAAGAATCGCTGGGTATGAACGAGTCGTTCAAGGACTAGATGGAATAAAAGTCATTAACTATTAATAAAAGTCGTATTTATCACAGAAATGGGCTTTTTGTGCCCTGGTCGATGTTTAATATTTCGTACTAATGAATTTAGCCACGAGTCCACAAGCTTTCAGGTAGGCTACATTAGCCTGTGTTGAATAAGTAGCCTAGTATAACTAGCCTACATACAAAACGCATCTTTAAATCGCCTAAAAAAAAAGAGTGAAGATTCTGTCACACGAATTTATGAAATATTTCATACATGTGTGTGACAGAAAAAAGCAATAGTTTTATTGTTTAATGTGGATCAACATCCCAGTGCAGCGCTGGACAATATGAAGCAATGTAGAGAAAACCCTCGGCGTTATTAAGCCTGTTCGGATAAAAGTGGCTACGTGGCCTTTTTACAACCACTAAATATAATTATAAGAATATTGTACGTATCAAAATGTTGCAAACATGGCCATAAATTCATCAATACAACATTATACACCAAGATAGCTTCCCTCTGATATAGCACTCCTCGACTGAGGACAACACTTTCCCTTTAGACAACACAAGCACCCGTTTTATTACCGACAGGCAACGTCTTTAAATGTTTAATGTTGGCAAAAGATGCTTATATATAAGTTACTCGAATCATGTACTGGATGTACAGATATGATTATTAATAGATCATTGTCGAAAGAATGACCGTGAGATTAGGGGAGGCTGAAATGGCGACAGCGCTGATCTGTGTTACCTTCACTCAAGAAAAACGCTTCAGTTTATTGTTCCGTGCGCTTTCTTAGTCGAAAACTACCGCAGATGTGTAGATTAGGGTCTTCTCTATGCAAAATGTCCATCTTTTTAGTTGTGCTTTTCGAATTTTAATATATAATCTACAAAAGAACAGAGGAAGTGCGATATTTCCCGCTGCGACTCGCACTAAATTTGCACGCGTTATTATTATTGTACAATAAACCAAGCGATGTTTTGCACAAAACACAAGCTGCCCACAAAGAGGAAAGACTCAGCTATCGGTACGTGGTTTAAAGTCTACAATCCATCGCTCTTTATCGCGGAAAACCTTGTGTTTTTCAAGATCAGAAAACACATCTACGCACGACTCTGTCCTGTTGAGAGCGTCGGTTGAGGCGGTTGAGTCTATATGGTTCTCATCTCCCGCTTAAATCCCGCCCTCAGCTGTTGGATGTAAACATTGTTTGTTTGACAGCTCTGTACTACCTGACATCGGCTCCAAGTTGACTGAAACTATGGCAGAAACTGCTCCTGCTCCCGCGGCTGCTCCGGCCAAAGCCCCGAAGAAGAAGGCGGCAAAGGCGAAAAAGCCTGGACTAAGCGTGTCCGACCTTATCGTGAAGGCGGTCGCCGCTTCCAACGAGCGCAAAGGAGTTTCCCTGGCGGCTCTGAAGAAGGCTTTGGCAGGTGGTGGATATGACGTTGAGAAAAACAACTCTCGCGTCAAGATTGCTTTGAAATCTCTGGTGAAAAAGGGGGCACTTGTTCAAACTAAAGGCACCGGGGCGTCCGGATCTTTCAAGGTGAGCAAGAAACCAGCCGCCAAGAAGCCCGTCAAGAAAGTTGTGGCGAAACCGAAGAAACCAGCCGTGAAGAAGGCGGCGGCCAAGGCGGCGAAGCCCAAGAAGGCAGCAGTAAAGAAACCCGCCCCGAAGAAGTCTCCCAAGAAAGTGAAGAAAGCGGCTGCGCCCAAGAAAGCCGCCAAAAGCCCGAAGAAAGTGAAGAAACCGGCTGTGAAGAAAGTTGCGAAGAGTCCTAAGAAGGTCAAAGCAGTGAAGCCTAAACCAGTGAAGCCTAAAGCCGCAAAGCCCAAGGCTGCCAAAGCGAAGAAGACGGCCGCTAAGAAGAAGTAAACTGCCAGACTTCACTCCATAAACCAAAGGCTCTTGTAAGAGCCACCCCATCTTCACAGAAGTGCAAATGTTCCTAATGCATGTAAGAAGGCTAATGCCTTTTGACAGACTGAGAAAATGGGTTTTGGGTGGGATGTGACACTTTTTGAACTGTCTTGTATGGAGTCTTACCGCTTTTAAATATCACCAGCGCGACCGAGCAGCACAAATATTGCCGTCAAAGACTTATTATCAAGATCGGTTTGTATAAACACATGACAGTCTCTACCTCTGTACCTGTTGCACAAAGCCGATTACTTGGTGTAGATTTTCAATCCTTCACAGATTAGACAGAAGAGTCCGCTTGTTGGAAAGTGTCCAAAATGTGCATACATTAACATAAATAAGTACAGTTTGTGTAAAGTTGATCGTGTGTGACTAAACAGGATGAGTGTGTTTTATCACTATGATGATTCAGGTTATATTTATATTTTGTATTGGATTATACTAGACTTTCCTGTAAATACAGCAATACAGAACAAACATTTAATTTATTCATTGTTAATGGTTTGTTGAATGTTGCTACCAAAGGCAATATATCATTTACATTTAGTCATTTAGCAGACAATATACATTCCATCAATTTTTTTTTGTATACTATTGTTCTTAACATTTAAACCTATATTTTGTCCAAAACCAGTTTTAGTATAAAACTCCCAATAAAAACAAATATGCTATCAGAAGATGAGTGCTCGTTTGTTTTCTTTATCTGCAGAGAATGTACATTATTGTTCATTCTAATGTTTTTAAATTAAGGAGAATTTAATTTTCTTATTAAAAGTCATTTAATATTTTGGGTTGACCTTTTTGAATATACAGTATAGATATTATATATATAATTATTTATATATTCATTTCAAACGTTTTAGCTTAAAATTTTATATGAATATATATGGAAATTTGACATGATTTCACAGTTTTGATTTATGTTTTTCACACATTTTTGCCTTTACTAATTCACTTTAAATGGTCATGTGGAGTGGCAAATGTACAAATATTCCAAGTAGTCCATCAGATATTATGAGCTAATAAAGACATGATCATAATGCTGCTTAAAAAAGCTTAAGATGAAGTATTGCAGGACAACAACTTCCTTTTTGTATTTTGTGTCAACTATCCTTTTATACATTAACATCTTTTCAGTATCACATTATCTTTAATGATTTCCGAACCTCCAACAGAGTAGACTTAATGTGAACAAATCCATTCAATGAACAGAAGCTTTTTCAGACAAAAGGTAACTGTTATGACAGACTGATGAAATCATTTGATCTCATATTTTCATTTGAGCTCATATGCCATGCAGTCTGTCAGTCTGTCAGTGCATTTTCCCTTTCTGGAGTGAATAGAGGACATTTCAAAGTCAGGTGTTACTCATTTTCAGTCAAATCTTCAAGCTGACAGACATATGATTATTATTATTTCCTCCATTAACACATTTAACTGAAAAAGACTGCACATTATTCATGTAGAAATAACTTGATACTGCATCATGAGCTTTATACGTAAAGCTCTTTATGGAATCTCTGCCTCACAGTGAGTGACCTTTTGAATGATTCATGAGCAGAGTAGTGTAGAAACAGCACTCATAAACAGTTGTCTATGCCAGTTCAATTACTCATAGTCTTACTCAGTTTGTTTAATACATAAAAGTATAATTGTTTTCAAAACACACCGCATATTTACAGATTACAATATTCCAGAGATACTAGGAGATTCGCTTTCATTATGAGCCACACGTTCAAGAGACGCCAACTCGTCTTCTTTTGTAAATGGTAGGATTTTATCCAATGATAGTTGTGTTTCTCCATGACTTAGCATAGGAGGCCTTTCCCCATATACAAAGTTGCATTCAGCCTCATAAGGGACTTCATCCATCTGTGACACTGTATCAAAGCACACGTCTTTATCACTTTCCTCCCTGACAGCGTGTGGATGCAGACAGGGGTGACCGAAGAGGTGAGCATCTCGAAGGTTTGTGGAGTCACGATGATAAGACACCAGCTCATTACTGAAGTCAACCGTTTGAACTGTATTCCGAGAGCACAGCTTCCCACATCCCAAGAGGCCGGAGAACGCTTTGCGGAATTCTGCATTAAATGCATAAACTACAGGATTCAAGGTAGAGTTCGCCCACCCACACCACACAAACACATCGAAAGTCGTCTTATTGACACATGGGATCTTCCCGGCGTTGTGGAGGCCAGGGTCACAAAACGGCACCATGCAGTTGAGAATGAAGAAAGGGAGCCAGCAGCAGACGAACACACCCATGATCATCGACAGGGTTTTCAGGACTCTGGTTTCCCTCTTAAATGAGCTTTTTAACTTCTCTTCAGGTGCTTTACTGCAGCTCTGGCAGGACTGAACATGCTTAATGGTGCACTCTTGCATTGATATCCTTCGGATCTGCTTTTGCACTATGAGGAAGATGCGAGTGTAAGTGACAATCATTATGGAGACAGGGATGTAGAAGCTGATTAGAGATGAAGTGATGGCATAAGTGCGGTTTAAACTGGCATCGCATTTCTCAGCCATTTCTCCCAGGTCTTCTTTATGGCGGAGACTCTTATGCCAACTCAGCTGCACAGGAATGAATGAGATCAGAACAGAGAGTGCCCATGCCACTCCAATCATGACAAATGCCACTCTTCTTGTCATTTTCTGCTCGTAGCTCAGTGGGATAGCAATAGCCCAGTAACGATCCACACTTATGATGCACAGGTTAAGAATGGAGGCGGTGGAGCACATGATGTCAAAGGCTATCCACACTTCACAGAAACTGCCGAACGGCCAGAAACCCACAATCTCTGCGACTGCCTTCCATGGCATTACAAGAGAGGCAACTAAGAGATCTGAGACTGCCAAAGACACTACAAACACATACGCCACTTTGGAGCGCAGATGACGGAACCGTACCACTGCGGTGCACACCAGAGCATTCCCCAGAAAGGTGGAGAGCACAAAAACGAAAAGCAGACAAGCAGTCGTGGAGCGAGTTATTAGCTCTGAGACATAACCTTCAGTCTGGTTTACCATCTTCCGGGATGTCCCTATTACCCTGGCTGCAACCTGAAAAATGAAGGCTTTTGATCAAGCATCCGTTCTTCGGGGGACATTTGCAGAGAGTTTAATATCCGAAGACTTCAGGAATTCATCCATTAATGAAAGAGTTGCCTGTAATTGAACATTTCTGAAATAACCTTCCCTCCTTCCTTCAACCAGAGAAGTGCGTGAGGATACAGTGCAGAGGGTGAGACTAATGATCTTGGAAGTAGGACTAGGGGGAGGAGCCTAAGAAAATACAGGAGAGAGGGAGACTGTGACTGCTGTCATGTATATTATGGGATATGTATTATTTATTTATTTTTGATATATTTTGTTTTCAATCATCAGGCCTTTTAGAAACCATTCTAATATTTATTATTAAACAAATAAGGCAAGTGGAAAATCGTGTTTCTCCGGACACATCTGCTATCAGACCAGTGAAGTCTAATTAGCGTTTATGGATTAATTAATTAACAGTTTTGTTCCCCGGCCTAAGTGGATCGTTATCCACAAGATGGCAGTATACATACATTAATATCCCACAAGAGAACAGACAGCTGTTCTAGTGATGAGAGGTCTGGCTCATGTCGGCGAAACGATTATTTTGAACTGTTCGTTTCAAAGAACCAGTTCAAAAAAGCTATTTATTATTTTACGTCAATGCGTAATTACGTCATCGCGTGCTCCCTGATCAACTTTTATTTATTCAGATCAGTTTACAGCCATGATTCAGTTCATAGAATCTCAAATAATTATATTGCATTGGCAATAAACAATCGTAGGCTACACAATTTATTTAGCCCAAATTTCTTTGCCGAAATATGTTTCGTATGTGTGAGCTAAAACGGCAAAATTCCATACTCTCTTCTGCTGCATTATTTTTATATGGCAGAAATATTAGAGCTAATGAATGAATGGATAGTAGTATGCTATGCCGAATTTAACCATGAATCCAGAATGAATCATTCAGTCCGGTTTTGTGAACCGGTACCGGTTCAGCGATCGAAGATCGCATTAAAAAGGCTTTGTTCAAGAATTGAGCATAACTATGAGGTTAACTAACTACTGGAATACATTCGTCCCAACCCAAATTGTTTGTATAGCCTACTCTAAAACTTGTATGTATTTTTAACAAACAAGCAACAACATCAACCTACAGAAGTATTAGTCAAATAGTTTGCCACCCTTCCTCCAGAAAACTCTCCACAGTAACCCGAAGTGCTCTTGTCGGGCCAGGAAATTATTTAATCCATCACAATTATTATTTTTGATTTAAAACAACAGACTTTTTTTAGGCACGTACATAATGCCTGTTTCCTCAAAAATTGCAGTTATGTGGAGGTCCATGAGGTCACCAGCCCACAGTGGTGGGCGTGAGGGGGCAGTTCAACAAGGCGTAACTTTGCTTCGACTTTCCTGAAATTGTAGGAGATCAACCAGTGAAAGTTTAGGGGATGTGCAACAGCTGAGAGAAGCAGAGATTCACATTCGGAGGACTGTTCTACTGTGAAACTTGCACTCGCAGCAAACGTAAGCTAACCACTGCCTCTGCTTTGCTTTATTGTATAATCGCATTTTTGCTTATTTCAAAGAAAATGATCGCAGTTGTACTGAATATTTCGCTTGAAATGCGTTGCCTGACATACAGCACGTTTCCTTGTAAGATAGAAAAGAGAAAAACAATGCTAATGGTTATGTATGACGTCATGCTTGAGTCAGTGGGATAGGATTTTTACACTCAAATGTTTTTAACAACCTGTTCACGTTATTCATTATTAATACACATTACAGCCTCTACAAAAGTGGGTATGCGCCTTTGCTTTTGGTTCAGGTAGAACACTGGGTTATTGTGTTTAGGTAGTATTACACAGGACTGTGACCCCTTGACATGTGAACCCTTTTATCCTGTCAGAATCCTATTTATGGTGGTCTCGGGACTTGCTGTCTGGAAGTGCAAAATAGAACAAGACAAGAACCAGGTATTTAGGACAGGAATGTGAGGCAGTTCCAAAGCTGTAGATGGCTCAGAGCTATAGGTCTTGTCCTGGCGAACAAAACCTATACCAAATACACTTCTGAACATGCCCCTTTGTCTGTGTGATGGGCTTTACGTAAATTCACTTTAGACCAACCACATTTTTAAAAGAACCTCCACATAGGCTGCTGTAGAGAAGGCTAATTCATTGGGACTTCTGGGGTCCATCATGTCTCTTTGCCACATGCATTTGGACAATCCTGAGACCCTGAAAATATTTTGAAAGATTTATTTATGCTTGTGTAATTTAGTTTACGCATTTAGTTTTAGTTTATGTTACAGGCTACACCATTTTGATGTATTTTTAGGCAATAACCTTTGAGTATGTTTGAGAAAGTGAGCGGAAGTCTTAAAAAGTGCTTTTGTAGAAGTGCCTCTTTTATCTTGGAGTGGCAATCTTAAGGGAACCCTTGGAAGCATGTTACCTTTTTTTTTGGCTTTTAAGACAGATGCTTACATGCCAGTGGGTACTGTAGAACCAAAATGTCTTGAAGATTCACTATATTAATATTTTTTACAGCACAGTGGGGTTCAAATATTTGAGAACCCTAGCATGTATTTAGCTTTTTAAATGTAATAATTTATTAATAATATTTATAGTCAAATTATATTTGTCACATTAGAATAAGGAGGTAACTGAACTGGAAAAACGCATTGCACTTTGTTCGTACCAAAACCTGATGAGCCATGTATTAGGTGAAAATTCCTTTTGTACAAAGACTTCACAATGTCAACAAATTTGATATTTGCTTTCAGATGTAACTAGTGTAGAATCCTAATAATTATGATCCAATTTACTCCTTAAACACTCTGTCTTTCTATTTTTTTCTATTTAATTTTGCACTTCCTCTTTGGCATTATGTGTCCCCCCCCAGCCCCCCCCCCCCCCCCCCCCCCCCCCCATTCAGGACACCATTTCCTCCTATTCATCTTACCTACTGCCATCTCATCAATCCTCTTGTGTCACTGAAAGAGAATATCTAACATCCAATCAAAGTGTCGTCTGTCAAACTTTTATACTCAATTAAACTGTATTTTCTGATAAGAACATGATTCTTTTCCTTGGTATTCAGTGAATTTTATATTTTTCTGCTTAGGTTGTGGCTAATGTAGATGAATAGCATGCCACAGTGTGGAATAAACAAGTCTCTGTGTCCTCAATATTGCGCTCTCTGATGTGGGCTGATTTGGTGATGGATGAGAATTCCCATTCTATTCCCCTTGAGCTCATGACTTTGATAAAAGTGCTTTTGATTAAAAAAGTACAGATAAATGACTAGCTGGAAATCTTAAAACGCATTAATTATGTCTGTTTAGCATCAATAATGTCTTTCTGTGCTGCCTTTTAAATAATAATAACAATAGAAACTACTTCCATTGCTTCACTTTCACTTCTTTTTTTTTTGCAGGCCATAAAACCTTCTGAGCCTATCATTATGCTGGCCCTCTGGTCTGTGTCATTTGTACTATTGTGCGTATGGAGATTCAGTTACGCACAGTATGAGCACTTGGGTTACCTCCTGGGCTACCCAGAACCTGTACAGGACCTTTATACTGCTCCAGAGCTTCCTAAAGATATACCCAGGATACAGCTACGCCTGGCAGGAGAGAAACGCAAGCACAACGAAGGGCGCGTTGAGGTCTTCTATGAAGAGGAGTGGGGGACTGTGTGTGATGATGATTTCACCATTCATGCAGCCCAAGTTGTATGCAGAGAACTGGGCTATTCTGAAGCAGTCTCCTGGTCTCCATCATCTAAATATGGGAAGGGAGAAGGTAAGCTAGTGTTCAGAATGATATAATGTGACACTTTGCTTTTTTTTTCCTTTTTTTTTTTTTCCTTTTTTTTTTTTTTTTTTTTTCCGCAATTAAAATGACTTGCAGTTAAAGAAATAGGCTAGTTCACCAAAATGTACTCACCCTCAAGCCATGTAAGATGTGGATAAGTTTGTTTCTTCAGAAAAGATTTGTAAACATTTTGCTTTACATGTCTTGCTCACCAACAAAGTGAATGGGTGCCATCAGAACAAGATTAAAACTAGCTGAATTATTGTGATGTGTCTGTCAGATGTTTGCAGTTGTATTTTGATGGCACCTATTCACTGCAGAGGATCCATTGGTGAGCATGTAACATAAGCGCTGTAATTATTCAAATCTGTTGCAATGAAGAAACAAACTCCTCTACATTTTGGAAGGTCTGACAGTGAGTACATTTTAACAAAATTTCATTTTTGGGTGAACTATTTTTTTGATAGTACAGGTTAGTACAACATGTCCATGGACACCATTTTGACTTCATTAAATAGTTTTAAATGAACCAGTGTTGTGACAAATGAATTTTTAAATGAACAAACATCTCATGTAGACTCTTAGGTCATAAAAGCTGCATGCATAATAATTATGAAAGCATTAGCAAAACAGTGAATGTCAACAATGAGAATTTATATGCACTGACTTCCTGTGTTTAATATAAGGTTAAGGGAGGCCGTAGCTGTTTACAAGAAAACGTCCACTGAACGGGAAAATGAGAAGAGAGCTTTGGTTTGGGGCTTAGCTTGAGCCCAGTGTGAGTCTAATGTACATAATGGCGGCGTGGGGTGTCTGAGTTTGTGAAGGAGGGTCTGTTGAGTGTCGGGGATGGTTTTGCCAGCGCCAAGGATGACTCCCCGATTTTTTTTCAAAGTTTGTTACAGGAACCCTTACCAACGAACACATCAACGTTAAGTTAAATTCAGTACAGATGTGTTGGTCATCTGTTATGTCTAAAACTATTCAGAGGCGTCATGCCCATTTCATTTTTTAAGGCAAATGGATTTTGAATGCAACTTCCAAAAGAACCACCAATATTTTTACATATGTTACAATTATGTTACAAAACAAAAACACCAAAAAAGTTACAAAACACAAGACACAAAAAAAACGATTTTGTAGGTACAAAATGACGGCCCCCCCCGGCCCCCTTTTGCCCCGATTGCCCCAAAGCCTTTTTGGGGTGAATGTCACACTTCACTTGTTTTGAGGCCAAAATTGTCAACACCTACTTAAGTGATGTGTGTGTGTGGTTTAGGGAATCTGTCTGGTTCTGTGCAAAATTTAAACAAATAACTACTTTGTCAAACCCAGACAAACACAACCAGTTTTAGAAAAAGCATTGAATGAGAAGTGTTCATCATCTGTCAACCCTTTTTTGAAATGATTTGCCGAAAGAGAAAAGTTGGCATCTGAACGCGCATGCTAGGATTCTTCTCTGCTTTCACCAATGCACTGTAAATTCTGAAATAAGGTGTATTTTAATAAAAAAACCTTGCAGTTGGGCAAAGGAGGATTTGGTCCGATCCCTGAAGGTTTAAAACTTAAATTTTGTTGTTCTGTACGCTAAAAGAATACAATGGAGTGGGACTGAATCGAATGCAAGAACTTATAAGGTCCTAAAAAAGATAGAGTATAAATAATTCTGGAATAAAAGCAACAACAGCAAATGTGTTAATACTGGTGTGTTTTATAAATTTGGTTCAAATGAAAACTTTCATAAAGTGGGTTCGTATCTTTATTGGCAGATTCAAACGGTTTTTCCTTCGGGCCCCCAAAGGGGCAAGAGGTTTTTTTTTCCTTCTATTTGCGCCCGGAGGGCCCACGGCACCCCCAGACATCGGTTCATTCCCCCTTCCTCCTTCCTTCTCCCCTTTCCCAAGGCAGAGGAAACTAGGTGTGTGACGGGCGGGGAGCGCCTCGTGAAACTATTGTTTTTGCTTTTTTTTTTTTTTTTTTTTTTTTTTTTTTTTTGTTTTTTTTTTTTTTTTAGTCTTGTTTTTTTTTTTTTTTTTTTTTTTTTTTTTTTTTTTTTTTTTGTTTTTTTTTTTTTTTTTTTTTTTTTTTTGTTTTTGCTTTTTTTTGCTTTTTTTTTTTTTTGTTTTGTTTTTTTTTTTTTTTTTTTTGTTTTTTTTTTTTTTTTTTTTTTTTTTCCTGTTGTTTTTTTTTTTTTTTTGTTTTCTTTTTTTTTTTTTTTTTTTTTGTTTTTTTTTTTTTTTTTTTTTTTTTTTTGCTTTTTTTTTTTTTTTTTGTTTTTGTCCTTTAGGTGTTTTTGTTATTTTTGGCTTTTTTTTTTTTTGGCTTTTTTCTTTTTTTTTTTCTTTTGTTTTGTTTTTTTTTTTTTGTTGTTTTTTGTTCGGTGGTTTTTTTTTCCATTTGTTACTCTTTTTTTTTTCCAATTGCTCAGTGCAATTACTTTTTCCTTTATTTTTCTCAACACGACCAGAGCTAAGTAGCTTGGGTTGCTAGGCATAAATGGAATGTGTCCAACGAATGGCCCAACCATTCCACACAACAACCAACGCCACCAAACAACGCTCTTTTTGGCACGGAACGAAACGGGAAACGATTTTTTAATGCTGACAAATAGCTCGATTTATGTAACCCAATTTATGCTACTTTTTGGCTACTTTGTCTAAAATAATCAAAAAAAAAAATCATTTTCTTCTTTTTTGTGTCATTTATGTTTCCAGTATAATTAAACCGATTTGTCCTTGTTTTTGTCCCCCTCCTCCCTGCTGTCTCTGGTCTGCGACCTGTCCTCTTACATCCATAAACAAGATGCACAAAGCTTCTCAGAGCCCCCCCCGCCGGCAGTGTCATCTTGAAGAAATGCATTAAGCATTCCAGAGAAAATTTTTTGTTATAATAGTTCGCTCGCTCGCACGCCGCCGGCCGCCGCTTTCGGGTCGTGTCGCTCTCCTCATACCTTATAAACAAAGAGAATTGTAATTCCAGCCACAGACTCTAGAAGATGTGACAAATAAGATTTCAGAAAGTCTGATTGTAATTCTTAGTCAAAGCCAAATGGAAACCTTAATGAATGCCCATCTGAGCATTCATCACCACTCTAATTTGCAGCAAGAAAATATCTGAATATACTTACACATGCAGTTTTTAAAAAGATACCTTTTGTGTCTGAATTTCATTTCAAAGTATTATCTGGAATATATGAGTCAAGCAGGGGCTAGGGGGAAGTCTAGACGTCTTATATCAGCTTCTATTTGGTCTCCAGCTGAGAAACCTGGAGAGAAAGCTAGAGTCAGCTTTTCCATCAACTGATAGCCTGCACAGGCTCCACATTAAGGCAGTTAAATCACAGGGAGGTTTACCATAATGCCGGCCATATTCAAGTCATCTGGGAATGTTCATAGGCAGCAAAAATAGCCCACTGTGGGCCTCCCGTTCCCCTCGGGGTTCAATG
Source organism: Sinocyclocheilus anophthalmus (assembly GCA_018155175.1). Classification (NCBI taxonomy): domain Eukaryota; kingdom Metazoa; phylum Chordata; class Actinopteri; order Cypriniformes; family Cyprinidae; genus Sinocyclocheilus; species Sinocyclocheilus anophthalmus. Next base: position 140,909 of record JADLZN010000271.1, read on the forward strand.
GGAAAAATGATGTAATGTGTAATGAAAAAATGTGGATGAACGTGTGATGTGAGAAAACATGGTGGAGAGATTTTAGATATACTATCACAATAACATGCGACAAATTCTTTGGTGGGGGATACATACATGTAACATGTTCTCCAGGTATTTGTTATGATACTGTTGCTCATAGAAAAAGTGTAATCTTTTTAACAGTATGTTGTATATAAGCTTGATTACCACTTCAATCATATGCATTGATCACTATTCGTTGTCCATTTGTTTTAGATGAAAACAGGAGAAGGGAGAACAAAAGAACCAAAAACCTGATCAAAGATACAATGTACTTTTCTGAACCCATCCAAAAAAGCTGCAAATATGTATGTGCCTCAAATATCCAGTGACCCTGTGAACATCCTGTAAATCATGGCATTACATGACTTGTTTACAGCAAGACTAAGAGGACTGGCTGGTCAAATCTGTGAATATTTTTCTACAACCTAATTTTATTGTGAATAAACAAGATGTTCTCCCTGTTTGGAAATAATCATATTTCTATCTTAACCACTCTTGGATGGTTTGGCATGGTGATGTACATGACAGTGTTAATGTATTTGGTCTTGGCGGTAGGGGTGCGCCAATCCGATATTCAGGATCGGTATCGCTTCAATACTGGCATTTTCTGCTGGATCGGGTATCGGTCAGACGAGACCGATCCAAATCCCATATTGTATACTATTCTGTGTTATTATTAATCCCCACGAAAGCGACATAAACATTATAAAGCACAATAAAGTTTTTGTGCACTATATTTCAAGTGTTCTGAAACTTTTCCATATTTTAATGTGAGGTACAGATGAATATTTGAGTCGTTACATTCAAGTTCACGTAAACTCTTCTCTCCGCTGCGGCTGTCTTTCATCCTCCATTCAGCGTTCAAACTGCACGTGGCGTTCAGTTACGACAGTCAAGACGACGAAACTTCTCTCCAGGATTATACAATGTTCCTATTATTATACTTGATCTGTAGATAAACATCAGCGGTTTTGCATAAAAGGACTTTATCTTGCTGGAGTTTATAGCTAATTCTAAATCCTGTTACTTTCTACTGGGTGTCTGTTAGAGGTTCACTACACTGGAGTACAGAGCACTATGAATTGTTCTTCACGTGCACAGTAACTGAAATTTAAAACTGTTAAAAGAAAATGCTCAATAAACCATCACACAGATACAATACACTACACATCAATGTCTCATCCCTTTTTGCTTTGGTATTGGATCGGGATCGGTTCTGAAAAAATGGTATCGTGCCACCCCTACTTGGCGGAATAGATCTGCTACGCTGCTGCTGCTGCGGCAGAGCAAGTACCGAGACTTGTGACTGCCAATACATCCACAACATGCTGCTGTGAGCATGTAAGAAATACTGCTGCTGCACGTATAATATATATGAAATAACCCCCATTGCATACATGAATCACCCCATAGCAGATCTATACAGGTGCAGCTGGGGAAGGTGGAGGGTTTCTGAAGCAAGCTCTAGCCAAGTATTTGAATGTTGAGCAGCAAGCCCATTGGCTGCTGATACAAAAAGTCATTATGTCAGACTGAGTTAGACCTATCGGACTGCTCCATCTAGAGTTTCATGCCAGAACTTTGGATGTGGTTAGCCAGTCATTGTGTTATTTGTATGGGCCTCTTTACAACTTCATTTATTTAGCTCTATACATGAAAACTAAATGAATCCATTTAGTTAATTCTGATAAATCCAGGCAGTCCATGCCCTTTATAAATCAGGACCAATGCTCTTGTCCACCATTATCATGTAAGAGTGGGACACGCAGAAGCAGCTGGAAGCCTGTACCATGCAGACACATGTTATGCAATACCTTGATTACAATCACAGGGAGTTTATGCCTTTATGAGGTTCAACAGAGTTCAGGGGAAGTTGCATTATTTATTTGTTGAAGAGTTGATGACTGTGCTTCTTTCAGCCCTAGGATTATAGAACATTCACAGTGATACAACATAAAATCCTAGTATTTTTAAGGTAAGAAATGTGTGTTAGAAATCGTTAAGTTTTGTTAAAACTTTTACAACAATTGAAGATAAAAATGGTCACCACCACTTAATCTTAGACAGATGCTGCTGATCAGCTCGGAAACACTCAGCCATTATTTTTCTAGTGACTAATATGTTCCTCATCTGTGGAGTCTGGCCCAGCATGTACAATTATTCTTACTCTACAGGTTCCATGAATCCCCCCTTTTTTAAACCTTTCTTCCAACCTATACTTAACAGATATTCTTAATATGTCTATAAGCATGTCTATTATGTAAATGTTATGCAGTATATTCCCTATACATTTCCTGCACACGTCAAATGTCAAAATGTGACTGTCATTCCTTACCTTTGGGTAGATAGGGGGTAATATTCTTGGTTAAAAGTAGTCTAAACTACATTTGAGGTAATGAACAGCATGCCGTAGATGCTCGATGCGTGTCATATTAGGAAAAAAAAACCCATAATATTCCTTAAACTACACTACATTTTAAGGATCTGTCATTTGCTCAGTTAGCAGTTTCACTGCTATCATAAACAGTTGCTTTTCTGTCTCTTCAAGTCAATTTTCATTGTTTATTCATCTGCCTTTCCTCCCCATCAAGTTACATACTTTAGGGGAATGACACTTCCTATTAAGCAGGATGTTTATCACTTAAGTAGCATGTGTAATCTCTGAAATTGAAAATCAAACCACAGCTATGTGACTAGCAGTGTAATTTACAGTGGGAAGAGTTGTTCTTTCAGTCTTAAGCCTAGTATTCAATACTTTGTTGTCTTACATTCAGTATAGCATGTGACTATTGCTTGTGGTTTTTGTAGTACATTTAGCTTTTGACCCAAGAGGAAAAACACATTTTTTACATTCCTGAGGATTCCAAGATTTCTGTAGATGTAAAAGTTTCCCTTGAAAACCGACACCAATTTTCGATGTTGTTTTTTCCTCAGAGTTCTTGTAGGAGAGAGACTGTTAGGTCAGCATGAACTGCTCACAGAGTTGCAGTCAGTAAAAGAATAAAAAGCCAATTAAACATGGGCACCAGATCAGTGGAATGGACCATGCTACTCTAATCTTGCTATTTTAGGAAACAGATAATCATCACTTGTGCTTTGGCTCTCAGTCTGTCTAACAAGACAGGCCAGGGCAGTTGTCCAGCAAAGTCCAAGTGCTGTTTGTTAACTGCTGTCGATTTACCCTGTTTTGAAACGCTCAACAGACAGGTATATGTAAAAGAATTTTGTTAACACACTGTTCTGTTATAAGTTGGGGGAGGGAAACTGCTAATGGGAAATGGGCTCCATCTGCAGAGGAGGCATTCTTTAACATGTCTTTGCAAAGAGTTGAAAAAACCAAACAAACAATAGCCATCTTTTAACAACAGAAGAGTTTCTAAGACAGGACTCCATGTTCAGTGTACAGAAAGATGAATGTTACGCTTGATTCTTTTGTGCTTTTTTTGTTACAGTTTACAAAACAACAACTAAATGGCCTTAGTTAAACACCATTTAGCTTGTAAAACAATAATATCTAAAACCATTTATGTAACCTTCCTTTGATTAAATAAAAAAAATTATATGGATTTGTAAGGGGAGTCATTACATTTTCAAATTTGTGTCTTTCTTCAGTAAAGTTATGTCAAAGAAAAGACGCACAAATAGAGTGGTTAAAGATGCATAATAAAATCATTGCTGCAAGTTTTTTAATGTTCAAGTTTTAAATTTTAGTAGCTTTTTTGAATGACAATTGTGGAATAGTTTTGTTATTTGCATTCTGTTTAGATGCGGAGAACATGCTCTCTCACTCTTCTTCTCGTTTAAAGGGAAAACAATGTAGGCTGTGTGACATTTTCCTTTTTTTGTTACACTCTGGTCGGTCTACCGGACCCAGCGGGCCAGATGGAAGAACGCCTCTGGGTCATTCACTACACTTGCGCCTTAACCCTGACCTACGGCACTCCTTCTCTCTCCGTATGAGCAGTAGGAGGGTTCTCCTTTTTAAAAGAACAGACCTAGCATTTATAGGCCTCCTGAAAGAACGCTTTCCACCCTACCCGTTACAATCCACAGAAGGACAAGCCATCACAAAATAATCGATAAATCCCCGCTTGTTATTTTTTTCTTGTCCTTAAGCTGCAAATCCCCTCCTCAATTGCCAGGTTAAACCATGGAAGCCAGCCACAATACAAAACAACAAACGTGGTTAGGAAAATCTTTTTCTTCTTTTTTAAACACAAGCACAAAAAACAACGTGTTTAGGAAATCTTTTTCTGTCTTTTTTTTTCCTTTTTTTCTTTTTCTCTATTTTTCCTTCCTCTTTTGTGCTATACTCACTGCATCAGGAGGTGTTTGTTTTTTCTCACAAGCTGTTTTGAAACCTTCTTTCCACATTGCCCTTTAGGAAAAAAAAAAATTTAATTGGAAGAAAAGCAGAGCCCATGTAGCTCGGATAGGTGCACTGGTCTTTGAACTCGCTGATCAAGTCACAAAGTCCCTCAGAAAATGGAAAAACTCATTTATCAAAACTACAAAGTTACTTTTGCCCTTAAAACAAAAAACACAAAAAATCGGACATCACTATTTTTATGATATCCATCAAACAGTGTGTTATGTAACATATTTAAAAAATCATGATGCTGTGTTGGGATGATTGCTTTGTTGGGATGATTTTTGTTGCCTTTATATGCCATTTTAGTTGGTGTTTTCCTGTAGCTTTTTTATTTCAGCCTTTGATGGGAATGCTTTGTTGCATCACACAGTAGCTTAGATAACAGTGGGGGGGGGGAAACTGTGTTTATGAATAAGTTGTACTTGTGTGTTTTTGGGCGCCAGTGCACGGGAACCTTCTATATTTTGATGTCTTTTGCTGACCACAGAGTCCAATTTAGATTTTGAAAACACACAGTTATTCATTAAATCCGTTCAATCTGCAGCTGTAACAGCTTGGTCAGAGACATTAGAAAAAAAGACTGACCATTCCATTCACAAAAAAAGCCTTTCTCTTTATTTACAGAAATACCGTTTCATGTTTTTGAGTATTTGGTTGTTTAGTTGTCTGTTTTGTTTTGCCTCATGTCATTTTAAAATACATAATAGTCTTTTGGTCATATGAATGAACGTTTGTCATTCTAGAACTCTATCCAATGTGTATTCATGTTGGAATAAAGCCACGTAATTACACTGCTTGCATTTCCAGTGTGGTACAGTAAGGATACACTATTACTCTGCCACATGTTCATCCACTACAGCATTCTCATTCCTTGTTTGAAATCCCTTACTTCAGCTTGCATTAATTGCTTGATTATTTTCATTTTTTTCATGAAAAACATAAGTTGTTGGGGGATCAAAAGAAAAGAGTCTCCCAATGGTGACCACTTCATATTCTCCTATACATTTAAAGAAAAATTATATTCTACAGCAATGGTTCTTTAAAATTTTTCAGGCCAATGAGCCCTTTTATGCCTGGCCATTGCAAAATAATTATTTTTTCTTTTTAATTTTACTTATTACAATTGTATTGTGTGAGAGACAATAAAAGTCAAGCATCTTTAGCTTTGGTTCTAGTTAACTTTAATATACATGTTTTGTTTTATCGACGGAAAATGTAAGAGTTTGTTGTGGGGTCGAAGAAAGCAAATAACTTCTGTTGTTTTGGTGGTTGTTGATGTTAGCAAAAGTCTCTTATGCTTTCCAATGCTGTATTTATTTGATCACAAATAAAGTAAAAGCTGTAATATTGTCAAAAATCATTACAATTGAATATAACTGTTTTCTATTTTAATATATGTTAATTGTTTTAATTTAATTTAATGTCATTTATTCCTGTGATGGTTACAGGCTGAATTCTCACAGTTGCTACTCAAGTCTTCAGTGTCACACGATCCTTCAGAAATCATACTAATATGCTGATTTGGTGCTTAAAACTGTTTTGCTGCTTAATATTTTTGTGGAAATCAGGATTCTGTGATGAATAGAAAGTTCAAAAGAACAGGATTTATTTGAAGTAGAAATGCTTTGTAACAGAAGAATTCTTGTTTACTGTCAACGTTCCTTTGCCCCTTGCTGATAAAATATATCTTAAAAATCTAAAATCTTACAAAGAAACGACCCCGCGCCAAACAAACTTTGAAACCGGTAGGTGTATTTTTAACACAAATTTTAAAATAATTCACAAATATTAGGTCAAACCATTTTTGGCAAACCTCCTCTGTTAAAGACTCTTGTTCTACATCATAAGGTACAGAGGGCAATGGAATGTTTAGGCCACTATAGTTGCTGAGCTCAGCATCTCATACAGTCTTTCTCAACTCAACCCACATGGTCTCATTGCATAGGAATCTACTGCTAAAGCTCTTCATGTAGTCTTAGAGTCTACAGAAATGATTTAGCTTTATTCCTTCTGACATGTTTACAGTTCATGTAGGCTTCGATACTCCCTGGAAGAATTTGGTGTTGGTCCTTATAGTTAATGATAAATAAATAAATGGGATGAACTGCATTTAGATGCTGTTATACAAATCTAATGTCATATGATGAAGTACCGTCTGATATTCAGTTGCTTAAGATGTCCTCCATGTGCTACAATTTTCCAGACTCTCCAGTAAATTTGGGGAAAGAATTTCAACCACACACCTTTGCCTGATTATCAAGGTGTCTGGGATTATTTGATGTGAGTTTGAAAGCAGTAACCTCTTCTTTGCCTTTTTATCCATCTACTATATACGTCAGAACCCATTAAGTGCATTTTTACAGTCTGGCTACAGATGTGAATTGTAGTTGGCTTAAGGGTAAACATGGCTGGAAGTTTTTTTCACAGGTGGAGCAGGTCAACAAGTCCTGCTGATAGGATGTTTATAATGAAGTGAAGAACTGTAAAACCCGTTTAGTTTTATAGTAGCTGTGGTTAAAGTGGCCAGTTAAAAGTTTCACAACATGGGTATATTGAATAATGCTGACTTAGAACAAATTGAAACGTTATGCTATTCAGAGGGAACCTTGTTAAATACTTGTTTTCTTTCGCCCCTTAGAGTCTAAACATTCAGGTGGAGGATGTTCGTATACGCCCCATCCTGTCATCATATCGTAAGCGCAACCCAGTGACAGAGGGCTATGTGGAGGTGAAAGATGGAGGCAAGTGGAAGCAGATTTGTGATGATGAGTGGACACACATGAACAGCAGGGTTATCTGTGGCATATTCGGCTTTCCTGGAGACAAGAGATACAATACCCGTGTGTACAAGTGAGTTCTCAGTTTCTCTTCTTTTAGAATATAGATTTTTTTTTGCAAAAAAAAAAAAGCAAAAGTAACTTTGGTGACCTCAGAGAAATGTAGAATTGTAATATTTTACATGGAGGTACTCCCTATGTGGTAATAAATATCATACTGCAGTCAACTCCCACGATAGCAAAATGGAAACACAGTGCACATGGAGTCTTTTATAGATACAGGGACCCCTGGGGGTCCTTAAAGGTACTGCAGGGGCTCTGTGAGCTGGCGTTTGAAACATATACAAATTTCGTAAAATATATGAAAACATATACATGTTTTAGTTTTGTGGGCAAGTGAACTAAGTTATCCAATGTAAGAGTTTTATCACTAAACTATCTTTTTTCTGAATGATGATGGACTGTGAATTCAAGGAAAATCATTCTAAAATACTGCCTAAAAAGCAGGATATATCTTATGATGTTGGTTAAGAGAATGTCCAAGTGTGCGTTTTCACACTTTTAGTAGTGTTTCTAAATGTAGCTGTAATTCTGCCATTTTTTCAATATGAATATATTTATTTTTTGGACAATACAGTATAGGAAAACTTTACTTAAAGCCTTTATGTATAATGCATTATGAGCGAAATTTAATGCAGCGTATGCCTTGCAATGGACCTTATAATGCATTGTACAGTCTCATTAATAATTGGTAACCCACATTTAGATTCGGAAAAAACACTTCGCAGTCAGTGTTACACTATGTGTTTTAAAGCGGTGAGAATAGTTACGACAAATAGAAAGGTAGTACAACGCACGGATGAGAAGTCTAATGCTGAGACATGTTAATAACCCATTTAGAAGACAGTATCCTAAAGGCTGTAATAAGACCCTGAATCTTGTTTGTGATTCTGTTGCTGTCAGCATGTCCAGTTCCGGGGTCCCCAAAAATAGTTGAAGTAAAACAATGGAAGAAAATCCCTTTAGCGAAGGTGCTAGCCGGCTTCAATCCAAGGGGGCCAGAAAAAGGCGAACGATCAGAGCGAAACGCGGGACCCGGTCAGACCATAACAGTCAGGTGTGGTGGGACAGACATAAATCGCATCTGTAGGCTGGTGGTAGACGCCTGAGAGAAAATCCCCGCCGGATAGCAAATAGCACTGGTCAAAGAAACCACTGGTGTGCGGCGCAAGCAGGCGGGCAATTAACCGAGGGGAAGCACACCATAAGGATGGGCCGAGCGATCCGGTCCGTGCAGAGGAAGCGCGGCAGGACTCCGTTAGCAAAAGCTGCAAGAAGAAGAAAAACTGCAGAGGCAACGCAAACTTATACTGTCTGCTAAGTATTACATTCCAACGGTTTTGTAAATGGAGGACCAAGAGTCGCATAAGCTGCTGACACGTCAGAACGATGTGAAATCAGCACTAAAACCCGAGGTAATTAACTGGCATAGGAAAGCACATAGGCAACAATGGACATGAAGCGTGATGTGTGTGCGGGTAGGATGCGCAACTCGGCGGCGAGCGACTGCTCCCCGCAACAGGTCCGGTTGAAAGTGCAGGCGCGGTCTGGTTTTTTGGGGGAAACAGACGGGGGCGTGAATGGTAGGGGGGAGGGGGACACGAGCCAAGCAGGCGGTTGGGTTGTGCAGGGCGGGGAGCCAAAAAGAGCGGCGGGTCGACGACCGCGAGGTCGCCGGTGGCTGGAACTGTGCTTTTATAAGAAAATTTGGACTATCCTTTCAGAGGACCGTGCATGAATGGCTCCTGTAAATAATACGGCTCTTTCCCTGGCTGGAACAAGCAGACGATGTTCTCAGATGATAAAGCACCGGCGTGGAAATATAACCGCTTTCCCTACAGCTGTTCTCACAAACAATATAAATCAACTGCCTGGTTATATGTTCCGGCTTTTGTAACAAAACTTTTTTTTCTTCCCATCTTTAGATCAAATATTTGAGTTAAATGTTATGTCTAGCATTTTTGTGTCTACCAAAGCCTATGTGTGTGTGCTTGTGTCCACATTTGTTTTCCCAGTATAGTGGTTGCAGTAGGGATCTGAAACAGACTTTGGAGCAATTCCAGTGTGAGACGTTCTCTCCCTCAGAGTCTAAACAAAAAACAAATGTGGATTGTGTATTTTTTGTAAATGACGGCCAGTATACTTCTAACAGTGAACTGTAAGCATCATGGCACTTCACATGAAGCTTGTTAAATATTCTGTTTGTAGGATGAGCACCATTTTTCCTGCAGGAATATATGACGTCACTTCAGCAGTGCTTCATCTTTTTACAGTTCAATATGTATCAAATCTTCAATGCAGTGATGAATCATTACTAGCCATATTATGACTAGAATCTTCCACTTAGGCCTATACATGGGTTTTGTGTGAGTTATGTTTGTTCATTTTAATTCTTAAATTCCCTTTACTTTATTTCTCAGGATGTTTGCCCGCCGGAGAAAGCCAACATACTGGGATTACTCCATAAATTGCACCGGAAATGAAGCTCATTTGTCTAGCTGTAAACTGGGCCACACGCTCGCCATCAAAGCCAATAGCACGTGTGAGCAGGGCACTCCTGTGGTAGTCAGCTGCGTCCCTGGCAGAGCTTTCGCCCCGACTCCCATGGCAGGATACAGGAAGGCCTTCAGACAGGAGGTGAGGCCAGATTATGCATTTTTTCCAAAAATTCAAGAAGCCACATGTCCACATGAGGTATTGCTTTGTGCTGAACTTCTGACTCTCACCCTTAAGGAGACTATTAAGTGTGGAACGGAGCTCAGCACAATTTACCAACATGGTGATAGTGAATCTTGATCTAGACTAAGCGGATAATTTAAAGTGAATCGTTTCTTACTTTTTTAAAGATGTTTATATGGCAAAAGTGGTAGTTTTCAAGTCCAATAGTTTTAAGTTGCCTCAAACTGTGATTATATGAATACTAATGTTAGAGAGCGAAGACGAGGATATTTTTGAATCCCTAAAGCAATGTGATGACAGACATTTTAGCCGAAAATGACAGCACTCTTTCCAAATGATATATTTAAGTAGTCCATGTGGAAGCTTGCCTGTTACATATCATTCAGTGAGGTCAGTGAGTTCATTAGCATGATACACAAGGATCTCACTGGGAAAACTGGCAATACTTTGTGTATTCCTTGACCGAATTCCCGGCACGATATGCATTCGGTTAGGGTAAGGAGGTGTACTAGACAACCTGAAAGGTGGGTCCAACCGTGAGACCTATCCGTTCACCTTCATAACCAATGATATATTTTGAATGAATCCAGACTTTCTGACCCTCCATAGACAGCAATGTAACTCAAATGTCCCCAGACCCAGAAACGTAGTAAAGAACATCGTTAAATAGTCAATGTGACATCAGTGGTTCGACCATAATTTTGCGAAGCTTTTCACAAACTACTAACGTGATGTTCTGAATTGAAGGTCTTATGGGTTTGGAACGACATGGGTGAGTAATTACTGACAGAATTTTCATTTTGGGTGAACAAATCCATGTAAAGATGAAATTTAACCTATTATACTGTGCCAAAGTATGTTGTTAAATAAATTCCTTCCATTTTACTATTGATCACTAATACCGAACATTTAACCATGGGCCACAAAAACGTACCAAGCACACTGTTTTGCGGGACGAAGATGGATTTATTAACTTTTTGTCAATGTTTTTAATGATGTTAGTTTGGTGATTTCTTGAGGTTGTGCCATGCACATCTGCCCAAGATTGCCTGAATTTCTGGACTACTTCTCAATTATGAATTCCCTCCTTAGTATAACCAAAGAGTTCATCTTCTGCGGCTAAAGATTATCTCTTCCTCTTCCTCCAGCAACCCCTGTGCGGCGCAGAGGGGGCGCTGTAATTATGGAGAGGGCGTGGGAGGTGTTGAACAATGGAGAATGGGCACGATTGTGATGACAACTGAAGCTCGTAGCAGCTCCTGTGGTTGCCGGACTTGGCTTTGGAGTGCCAAAGAGGCGTCTTCTGGAGGTCAACTTGGCCGGTGCCTAATAGTTGAATTGATCAGAAGTGTCTGACAGAACTCTCGACTTCTGTGCATTTAGCTTAGGCCCTTTTTAAGTAATCTAGTACATGGTTCTCTAGTCATAGGACTAAAATTTGATACCTTGCTGTTCTAATGAACGTATTATCACTACAGACACTGTCCTGCTAGTCCAACTTAATTTTGGGGGTGGCACCTGATAAACTGCTTTTTATGACTCTGGGGGTCTGGTATCCCAGTGGGCCCCAAGGTGTGGGAGGGAAAAAAATTAATTAGCCTGAATTGTTTTATCTTCTACAATGGCGTTTTTAACTGCATGAATAAATAACAATTACCATTAACGAAATACGGTTGTAGCATAAAATTAGCACTTGTTAATATTTTTAGAATACAGGTAAAATTTACAAGACTAACGTCATAGCAAATACAAGATGAAGTCATATTTTAGAATAAGTCAATAGTCACAAATTATATATATATATAATATAGAATGTAGATTATTTTTTTCCATTTAGATGTTTTTTTTATTTTACATGGCATAAGCTACTCTTCAGTTTTGACATCACTATTCAGTTTTGACATTACAGATAATGTTTTCAGATAATATTTACATCTTTTTTTTTTAGCTTTAATACAATATATATATAAGTCATTTAAAAGCCCATTTTTAAAGGGTTCATGAACTACTTTATAGGCTTGGGTAACATTTTTGCATATGAAACAAGCATTACATGATGAACTCTTTTATGTTTTTACTGTTAGTAGAAAACAAGTCATTTTGAGTTCTGAAAATTAAAGTATGTTTTTATAGCACAATGACCTCATATATATATAACAACAAATCAGTGACAAGTTGGATTTTATGATCCAATTGTATTAACATATTGTCCACATTCCTGTATGAGAAGGCACTATTGTTCTCAAGAACACCACTGATCTTTGAAATTAATCATACTTTTATATTATGAATATGTTTTATATTTATATGATCATCATGTTTAGGGGTTTTCAGACCCCTTGGCTAAATAATTAATACATTAATGCATTAATACATTATTCTGTAGTAGTCCCACCCACCATGCTGTCAGTTAAAGGTTTGGTTTTGACAAATTGCATGGTTTCATGTTTGTTTTAGGTTTTCATGATTCTTGTCATACCTTTAAACATGCTTTACTGTTTGAGCTTCAGAAAGTTATTATGAATAAATATGTGTTTATGACTATTTATGGGTGTGTCTCTGTATGAAAACATGTATTTTCCAGGAATGGGCCCTGTACATATGAATGAAGTTAAATGTTCTGGATTTGAGAAGTCTGTCACTGAGTGCCCCTTCAATATGGACAAAGATTCTGAAGGCTGCAGTCATGAGGAAGACGCAGGCGTCAGGTGCAATGTTCCTGCCATGGGGTTCCAACGGAGGGTAAGAACTGCGTCTGTGGTACCTTTAAGAAGTAGAGGACTTTCAGAGTCAGAGCACATTCACTCTCTAGTGAAGTGACATGACATGTGGCCAAGTATGGTGACCTATACTCGGAATTAGTGCTCTGCATTTACCCATCCAAAGTGCACACACACACAGCAGTGAACACACACAAACCGTGAACACACACCCGGAGCAGTGGGCAGCCATTTATGGTGCGGCGCCCGGGGAGCAGTTGGGGGTTCGGTGCCTTGCTCAAGGGCACCTCAGTCGTGGTATTGGAAGGTGGGAGAGAGCGCTGTACATTAAATCCCCCCACCTACAATCCCTGACGTCCTAGACGCGAACCCCACCTTTGGGGTTATTTCCTGACTCTCTCACCATAGGCCACGAACTTCCCTCTAAGACTGAATGACTGAATATTGAAATGCATTTTTACTGTCATAGCATAACATAGCCACTGTGCTCTTCATTATTGCAGCTGCGTTTGAGTGGAGGTCGTAACTCCTTGAAGGCCGTTTGGAGGTTCTAATGGAGCGCAACGGTTCTCTGGTGTGGGGGACTGTGTGCGGTGAAGGCTGGGGCACCATGGAGGCCATGGTGGTCTGCAGACAGCTGGGCCTGGGCTTCGCAAGCCATGCTTTCCAGGTATGTTTACTCTCAAAACCTCATCAGAAATGGACATTTGCATCTCACATTATGGATTATCACACTGTGTTTAACTCTGGGTTACGGTAAGGCATGTCTGTCCCTCTTACCAGATCATCCCTTGATCTTAGTAAATTGGATGTTGGCCATTCATGGTATTCCAACTCCACACTACTATTCAGCTCTTTTTTTATAAGCAGGGATGGTGGAAGACTGCTGTTAGTGAAATCAAATCTCTGTGTGGGCTGAAGCTTTTTCAGTGATGCCCTACTGTGATTTCTGAATAAGCAAAAGCTTGAGAGATCTCTACTTAAGTAGCTTTATCAAAATCAGATCATATCACTTCTGGAATGTTTCAGGCCTTTATTGATCGTCTTGTGTCAACGTGATTCCTTTCGTGCACATTAACTGTTCCTGTTGGTTGTAAATAAGAAATCGCAGCGTTCCATTCCTCAGGCACGTTGTCTAGTCTAATGACATTGCATCTGTCAATTCACAGATGGGATTTTATAAACAGAGTCGACCGGTGTACCTTCTAAAGAATATCCCCTGATTCTGTTTGTCAAATATGTCCATAAAGAAACTGTTTTTCAGTGTTTCTCCCAGCAGTGAACTCTCTCTACTGACTTATACTGCGTCCAAGATGAAATTCTTTCTTTTTACTGCCTGGGACAAATTAGTTACTGCAAGGAAATGTATGTACTTGTATCTCTGAAGTCTGAAATGAATCCCAGTATGCTGTGTCTTCACGTTGCTTTGATCCATTATGCACAGCTCGGCTTGTGAGAATGATGGTTCTGATAGAGAACAACGGTAATTAGTAGAACAACCAGCTGTTTAAGACATGTCTGTTTTCCTCAGATTAACCTTCTTAAATACATGCTTTCTGACAGTTATAGATGTCTGTGTTTAGGGTTGCCAAGAGAAACCATTTCTCCCTTCTGGTTTGACAGTGTTAAAGATACACAGTTACACCTGGGAAGCATTTAAGAAAGTTAGAGACTCTCTGTTCCAAGAGGAAATTATGTCTCTTCATCAAATGGATCTTAAATAGATGACAAGCAAGAACGAAACGTTGACTGCCGCAGGGTTGGAAAAAGAATGAGAGGTTTGCTTGTGAAGATGTTACTGTTGCTGTTGTTGAGTGATTCATGACTGGATATGGTTAAACAATATAGACTATGTTTGTGTTTCTTTTAAAAAATGAAATAGTTTGATAGGAAACGGATAGGCTCACGACTTGAAAGTGTAAGTAACCATGTAAAATATAATATCAAAGAGAATATTTTGTCACCCTGGATATTGACTTTAACTATCTTGTGGGTGCTATTTAGCGTTTTGAATTTTCCACTGATTTGCTAAGCTAGGTCTAGGGTGCTAAGGACTTTTCTCCATTAGAACAAAGAAGTCCCTTAGGTTTTGATAGGGTGACATGCAATAGCGCCATCTTGTGGTTAAATTCCTTTTTACTCCGTTGATTTCTCTTCCTCTGTTGACTTTTTCCCTCTGTTTTTTTTCTGCTTGCCAGGCTTATTAGGACGCCTAGTGACATGAATGTAATTTCACGAAAAAGCATTGGATAATGATATTCACAATCAGCTTAATTTATGAAAAATTACCAATAATTACTGAGTATTTGTTTTGAATTACCTTTTATTTTTAGATTTTAAGTTTTCATTTTAATTTTTGTCATTTTGCTGTGTGCCTTTGTTATTTTTTCTTATTTTACTTCAGTTTTAGTACCTTTAGTTCTTCAACTTAAAATTAACTTAAGGCAACATTTATTATTATTTTCAGTTTTTAAAGTTGAAGTTTTTATATGATATTTATATTTTTTATTTTTTATTTCTTATTTCAGTCAATGAAAACAATTTTTATTAGTTGTAATTTTAGATTTAGTTAACAATAGCAACACTATACTGACATATATGTATTATATACATCTCATAAACATCTGCTCGCTCCATCTAAAATAAAACCGCTTCTATTGGGCTGTGAGTCAAATTTTTATCATATAGAGTCATATGAATCTACTCATGTGAATATGTATACAGGTTAATTCAAAAGTGCTTTGTGGTTAAAAAATTAAACATACATTTTTGAATGAGTGAAAATTACTGGGTACATCTTTAATGCTGTAACAATCTGTCTAATGATAAACACTGTGTTTATATTCAGTGTATCTGCACTTCCTTTAATTTCCGCTGTGGATTGGATGAATGACTTGTACTGAGGTGTAATTATGTGTTTATATAGGAGACATGGAACTGGCCCGGTGCAGTGAATGCAGATTCAGTGGTAATGAGTGGGGTGAGGTGTGCAGGAACAGAGATGTCTCTCTCCCACTGTCTGCACCATGGAGAATACCTCAGCTGCCCTAAAGGTGGAGGACGCTTTGCTGCTGGAGTTTCCTGCTCTGAGAGTAAGATTATTATCATCATATTCAAATACTCAGATCCAGTTACTCACTTCTATACATTTTTAGTCTAACTTTGAGAGTTAGTCCTATCTACAGAGTACAGCTTAATTTGTTTTCTGAGAAACACTTGACCTCTCCTGTGTTCACTGAGTTTCAAAATTACCTTAAAGCCTTTGTAGGCGTTTGCATTGTATTAACACTAACAAACTATACACAGGATTATGTTCAAAGAACATATACCTTTTCAGCATTTGTACAAACTAAATTAGGGTAACATGGTTTTGGTATGGGATACTTTGCTAAATGAATTGAAGATGCAACGTTTGGTGTCACTGTTTAAACAGGCTAGTTTAAATCTTAATCTTTGAGCTTTTAACCGGAAGAAACCAAAATGAGCAAATGTTTTGTAAATGCTGTATATTTGTTTGAAATAAGAATGTACAAAATCAGTCCTGCACGGGTATTTGTTTCTATTTGTCTCAGTCTCGGTGCTCAATTTGGGTTGCAAGGTATGATTCAACTCGTAAGAATAATGGTAGTCCAAGGCACTCGAATCTTATTCAAAAAGTTTTTAAAAGCCTTTATTTCATCATGGCTATAAGTTTTAAGAACAGGTGACAAGTGCACACCCCTACGCGTTGCGGCTATTTTTTCCTTCGTTCAGGGTGTGATTAACAAACACAATCATGAGTTCCTTTTAAACAGCATTCATTAGATCAAATATGGACAAGCACCTGGGTCGTTCTACACAGACGAAACAAATAGAGCGGAATTCGATCATTTCCATCTCAAATTAATCAAACACAATATAAGCGGATGAGAAAGGGAGGGAGAAAAAAAACAAATAACTTATGTATAAATCAACTCCACAATCATGTTGTGTATGGTACATATATAGAATTTCTTTATAACAACATAACACAAGCTCACCCACCGATATAAATACTGGGTCCAATCTGATATTTATTACAAAAAAGGTACCGTCTAATTTTCCCCATTTAATCCTGGAAGTTAGAGTTGCTTTCCGTGTATTATGATCCACAAAAGACTCTCATCTTTACAAGCCTAATTACCCCATCATCACCTCCTCTTTTGACCTTGGACATGTTCATTCCTTTATTCTTCATATAACTTGGGTACGATGATTTTTCTCTTTATAAGAAGGGGCCATAGATATAACGGGGTTAGCAACCAACCACAACGTCGAATGGCAATTCTTATGTTCTCTAATTGATCTTTATTTCCGTGTGTAGTCCATCCTTTATAGAACAACCTACCTGGACACTCTCTAACCGATACACTACAAATGCGGTCTACTCCGACTCTAACCACTCGCCACTCTATCCTCACTTACTAAAGGATTTAACTTATTAAATGTCATTTGTGAGTTACAATCTTTCAACATCTTTGTCTGACCTATTGGTCAGAGTCGATTGCAATGGCCCATCAGATTAATTCTCCTGCACTCAGATAACCAAGTACTAATTTATCTTTAATTGTAGGTGCTTTTCGGAATACAACGGAGGGAGATTCAGGCATGACTTCCCTGAGATGGGGATCGCTCATCACAATTTCCCAATTATTTTTTATAATTTTCTTAATTCTATTCGCTTCTGTACTATACTGTGTAACGAAATAAACCGAATTATCAGAATCATGTGATTTACATTTTTGTACCAATAACTCATCTCTACTGATGTTTCTTGCTTTATTAAATGCCTTGTTGGTCACCCTGTTTTTGTACCCTCGTTCCTGAAATCTTTGAGTCTATTCTTGAGCCCTGAAATCAAAATAGTCTTCCTTGTCACAGATTCTTTTTAACCTCTGAAACTGTCCTAAGGGAATATTGTCAATCAACCATGGAGGGTGAAAACTATCTGCTCTTAAAATAGTATTTCTATCTGTTTCCTTTCTAAAAATAGTAGTATGTAATACACCATTGCCTTCTTTAAAAATGTTTAAGTCCAAGAAATGTATCTGAGTATGTGAAAAATCAAGACTCAACTTCAAATTCACATTAGTATTATTTAAGTATGAATGAAAGACTAACAGATCTGCTTCTGAACCGATCCATATCAAAATGATATCACCTATATATCTACCCCACCACATCACATTCTTTAAATATAGATTTTGAATCAGAAAATACAAATTTCTTTTCCCAAAATCCTAAAAAAAAAATTGCATAATTTGGGGCAAAACAGGCACCCATTGCTGTACCTTTAATTTGTTTATAGAATTCATCTTGAAACAAAACAAAGTTATTATTTAATATCCATTCTGCTAATTGCATAATAAACCATGCCGGTGCCTTTTGTTGTTTTCAGTAGACGAATCACATATCTAAATAAGTGTGATCTGCTTCCAAGGTTCCAAGCCCATCTTATATTGCTATATTCTATACAGTGATTCACATCCAGTCACCAGTAATAGAGGCTTCTTATTTTTTCATTTCTTTAACGATAATTCAGTACAATGAGTTGTATCTTGAATGACGAGGGAGTTCCCCTAACCATGGGTTTAATTAAAATCATCCACAAATGCGAAGGGTAACAAAAACAGGGTGATCAACAAGGCATTTAATAAAGCAAGAAACATCAGTAGAGATGAGTTATTGGTACAAAAATATAATCACCCATGATTCGATAATTATTTCCTGTTTTGTTTTTTGTCCGTTATACGTAATACAGAAAGCGACTAGAATCAATAAAATATATAAACGAGTTAGGGAACTTTTGCATGAGATTATCCTACCTCTCTCAGAGGAAAAGACATGCCTCTCTAGACTCATCCCTGGGGGGACGTTTTGGCTCATGTCCGAAAAGCACGCTACTATTAAAGATCAAAGAAATAGTACTTGGTTATGTCTGAGGTGCAGGAATTAGCAGATTGGCCAAGTGCAATCACATCTACAATAGTGGTCAAGAGACAAATATGTTTAAGATGACTTCACAAATGGACAATTTAAAGTTAAAAGTATCCTTTATTTAATTGCAGTACGTCATTTGTAGTGGTATCGGGCATTAGCAGTGTCTCATGTGGTTGTTTCCGTAGAAGGGATGACTACAAGGAAATTAAAGATAAGATTAGCAGAACATAAGAATGCCATTCGAGTTTGTAACCCTTTGTATCCTATGGCCCTTCATTATAAAGAGAAAAATCATGGTAGCCCAAGTACATTGAAGATAATCGGAATAGAACATGTCCCCAGGTCAATAAGAGGAGGTGATGGGGTCAATAGGCTTTTACAGAGAGAGTCTTTTTGGATCTATACACTGAAAGCAACTAAACTTCCAGGCTTAAATGGGGAATTAGACCTGGTACCTTTTTTGTAATAACTATTCAGATTTGGAAGTATTATATCGGGGATCTTGTGTTTTGTTTTGTTTTTATAAAGAAATGTATACTATGTACATACACACACTGATTTGTGGAGTCTGATTTATACATAATTTATTTATTTTTTTCTCCCTCCTTTATACATGATTATATTGTGTTTGATATGTAATAGTCGAATTTCCTCTCTACTGTTTGTCCTGTGTAGAACGACCAGGTGCTTGTTATTTGACTAATTAACTGCTGCTTAAAATGAACTCAGATTGTGTTTGTTACTCACACCCTGACGAAGGCAAAATAGCCGCAACGCGTAGGTGTGCACTTGTCACCTGTTCTTAAAACTTATAGCCATGATGAAATAAAGGCTTTTTAAATTTTTTTTAATAAGATTCGAGTGCCTTGGACTACTATTATTCTTATGTATATTGTGTTGTTGCATACATTGCATACATTTCATTAGCTAACTGCATGATTTTTATATGCCTATATGTGCCATATACCTTGACATAGTCACCACTGATAAGCTATTACTAAATATAATGTAGAACTTAATTTTCTGTTAAGCTGCTTTGCAACGATTTGCATCATGAAAAGCACTATGCAAATAAATGTGAATTGAATTGTTTCATTAATGGAATGTCTTAAAAACAATGAAGAAACATGCATAAACCAATATTTTTAAAAAGCACTGACAATGTTCAACATCTGTTTTAAAACTTCAGCTAAGTGTTTTTTTATGTTTCCTGCAGCTGCCCCAGATCTAGTGCTCAACCCCCAGGTGGTGGAGCAGACCACATACTTAGAGGACCGTCCTGTGTTCATGTTACAGTGCGCCTATGAGGAGAACTGCCTGGGCTCCACTTTCAGTTCCACCCCAGCCAACTCCTATCGCCGGCTCCTCCGGTTCTCCTCCCAGATCCACAACAATGGACAATCTGACTTCAGACCCAAAGCCTCCAGAGAGACCTGGGTTTGGCATGACTGCCACAGGTGAGGGGTCGGATAACTGAAATCATATGATTAATATGATTTCTTTAGGATCAGGCTGCTGAAAATTCAGAATGACATTTTAAAATGTATTTAAATAGAAAACAGTTATTGAAAATTGTATTCACACATTATTTTTAAAAAAAAAAAAAAAATGACATTAAAAAAAAAACAAAAATTAAAACCGTTTTAACTGTATTTTTGATCAAATAAATTCAGCCTTTGTGAGCATAAAAGAGTTCATTCAAAAAGATAAAAAGTCTTACCTACCTCAAACTTTTAAAACGGTAGCATATATTTTTCTTTTTACTGTTACAGGCACTATCATAGCATGGAAGTATTCACCCACTATGACCTACTTAGCAATAATGGCACCAAGGTGGCAGAGGGACACAAAGCAAGCTTTTGTCTGGAGGACTCGGAATGTGATGAAGGTATGAAAGAATGTGGCTGTTTTTGTAGTTCACAACTAAAAAGAATTTCACCTCACTCTATAACTGTGTATTTTTGGTATTGAATTTGGTATTACATTACAGTAGTGTGATGATTTGCCCTTTGTATTGTTAACTTCATTAGGAATTGAAAAGAGGTACGAGTGTGCAAACTTTGGTGAGCAGGGGATCACAGTGGGCTGCTGGGATACATACAGACATGATATTGACTGCCAGTGGGTTGACATTACAGATGTTAAACCGGGAGACTACATATTCCAGGTAATAATGACATTTCCAAAGTAGTAGTAATTTTAGTACCAAAGAAATTCTTTTGAATCGTATTACCCAGGTTCTTGGAAATGGACATTGTGATTAATTGTTTTTACTGACTGTATTCGCTCTTTCTGACAGATCGTAATTAACCCCAATTATGAGGTTGCTGAGTCGGATTACACCAATAACATTGTCAAATGCAGATGTCGATATGATGGTCACCGTATATGGATGTATAATTGCCATATAGGTAAACAAACATTTATGACTTATGCCTCTTCACATTGTCTTGTTATGAAAATTACTTTTTCGACATGCAGGATTCATTTTGGATGTGACTAGTCCCCTCATCTTAACTATGAATATTTCCTGTAAGGTTTAACTGCCAGAAAGTGATTAAATGCTATTTTAAACATTTTATTATACAAATGCTATTATTTGAAACTTCTGTTTTTTTGTTTTATTTGAAATGTAAATGTAAAATGTACATTACCATTTAAATATTTTGGTAGTTTTTTAACTGGAAATATGCATTAAATTGATCAAAAGTGACCGTAAAAACCTTTATTAATGCTAGAAAAAAGATTGTTATTTCAAATAATTTCTGTTGTATTGAACTTGCCACACGTCAAAAAAAATTTCACAAAGGAATTTTCACAAAAATATAATAAGCAGCACAGCTGTCTATTGATAATAATGATAAATCAATCATATTTTGATAATTTGACACTGAAGACAGGGGTAATGGCTGCTAAAAATTCAGCTTTTGCCATCACAGGAATAAATTACATTTTAAAATGTATCATAGAAAATAGTTCTTTTGAATTGTAATAATATTTCACAATTTTTTTTTTTTTTTTTTTTTTTTTTTTTTATTTTTATCAAATAAATGCAGCCTTGGAGATTTTCATTCAAAAACAGTGAAAATCTTGCAAACACCTTCAAAAAATGTAAAGTAAAATAATGCAAATGTTTGTATAGTATAGTACCCTGGTATAGCTGTATATTGAACATCACTTTGATTCTGTGTCTCTTTAGGGGGCTCCTTTAGTGCAGAGACAGAAGACACCTTTCCTGGCCTGATCAACAACCAGGTGACCCATAGGTAAAAGAGAGGCGCTGAAGAACATCCAGAAACTGCGGCCAACCAGTGAGATCATCAAGAGCCCTGAACCACTACACCTCTCTAGAGGACCTTTCATCTCTCAGCAGTAATTCCATGGTACTCTTTCAACTATGCTCAGTGTCACCTCATAGCCAGCACAGTCCTCTACTGTCTTACAGGACTAAACATCCCTTTTTTTAAAATTGAGAACTCAGATTTGAGACAGGAACTGACTCTGAAAACAGCTCTTTGGCTGAGATTTACAGACTGAAATTCCCTCTCAACTCACTCACCCCTCCTCATCACCGGCTGACCGCCAGTAGGCAATTCTGATACCCGCCATCATTCTTTCTTTTCTTCTTTCTCGATTTTTGCTGCTGTTGTTGAAGATGAAACTGTGGATAACCCTCAAGTGAGCTCACTTCAGACATGAAAGGAACTCTGGTGCACTTTTTATCTTTTATTTTATATTTTTGAACTTGACAGGACTCGTGGTTTAGGTCTTTTTGTAAGCGTTTTGATAAGGTGAGAGGACTTTTCTCAGATGAGTCTTCTAAAAGAATATTACACAAATCTACAGAAAAATAAAGGCCTGAAGAGAGACCATTTCCTTTTTTAGTGTCCATGCATTTCAGCTATATACTTTGGCATTTCGAAAACTAAGCTGATGACTTCTGCTTTAGATATTATTGGTTATTATTTAAGTACCTTATGGGTTTGTAGTGGAAACGACCGATGCATTAGAAAGATATAATGAGCCTCACAATATTTTTTATCAATGTCCAATTTCAAAAGTATTTTCAGAAATTATATGTTGTTACATGATGAATTACAGTGTAAGAAAACTTTGAATATTTCCGGTAACCTTAAGCCTCCCAGTTCAGATCAGTGGTTCATAAACACTGGCATCCTAGGAGCAGATGAACCTGTGAAAACTCTAATATTAGGTTTGTTTTGGATTTTCCCCCCACCCTGTTCTTGTTGTCATTTTGAATTGACTGACAGTGAACAATCATTATGAATTATTAATGCTAACTCTGACTGGAAACATCACAAGCAGTCTGATCCTTTCCAACTAATCATGCAGGAATATTCATTAGCATTAAATAACTTATTTTAAGACAGGGATTTCAGATGCTATTTCATAATTTCTTTGTTTTTCGATGTGGAATGTCTTTCATTTGATGTCTGTTAATGGTGCTAACATAGTGTTATCCTCTGTTTTTTTGAGGGACCATATCAGCTAATTTTACATTATGCTTACTTGAATGGATGTAAAAAATCATGGATGTATGCGATGTAGCGTAATAAACATGCATTATTTGGCAAAGAAAAACAATATATGGTATTCCTACAGTTTGGGCTAATGAATTCACTTGTTGTTTTCCAGTGTGTGAAGATATTTTATATTGCACCCTCTTCAATATGGCAAACACGTTGTATTAAATGTCATATTCACTTCATCCACTATGTGGTGCTCTAACAAAATGAAAAAGGTGGAATTTTGGACTCTTCAGTACTTAAGTACTGTTTTTGTGCGGTATGCAGTATGTATCAAGACAGCAATGTAGCTATATACAATTTTCAGCATTTTAATTCCATACTGTATACTGTTTCACATACTAGTAGGCAGAATGCAATATACACCCAGTATGCAGTACAGTAGTATTTCTTTCGGATCAACAAAATTCTTTGCAACCTGAAACTTGTGTTCACCGTATAACTCCAATTTATATTCCATACAGAGCATCTTATGTGAAGATTAATGTCTGTTCGTACTTTGCTTGTTAAAGCATTCAGTAGTTTACTTAACAGGCCTATGCGCTTCAGATGATTAATTACATATTTGTTTTTACAAAAACAACATGCATAACATGGGGTAAACTTATACACCGGTGTCACTGAATTGGAGCATATTTCATTTCTGTTAGGTTTAACGTATTCAAATTCTTGTAATGCTGGCTAGTTTTGAGATTAATGTTCATCATATGTATTGCTGTAGGGGATATGGGAACAGAGCCATTTCCTCTCGATGACATCTCATTTTCCCTCGATTTTCTTATTATATGTTGGAGGTCTTTTTAAAGTGACAGTGAGAATGGTCATTGTTCTTATTGGTTTAACCTCAAGCATTAAATGTACAAAGACCACCCACACAATATGAAAACAAGTGGCTTAAATGTTCACAAACAAGTATATTAATTACTGAATCAGATTTCCAGGACAATGGAGACTGGCTACAGACCTTCACTCTCAACCTCATATGCACTCTCTCTGGAACCAGTAACACAGTCTGTTGTTTTAATGTGGTACTGTTTGTTGTCTGTTTATAGAATAATTACAATAAATGTTAGGCTTCATCATTCATGCACACAATAATTGTGAGAACACAACCAGGAGAAATGGAATGAAAGAATGGAAACAGAATACTTTTAAACTTTTTTTTTCATTTCGAGGATGGCATGAACAATACATTTTAATTACTTAACAGAAAAATAAAACGCACAAAGCATATGTCTTATGGCCCTTTTTTAGTGCAAGAAATTGCATTACATCGCCAATGGTTCGATCTGCGTTGCTTTGATGGTAGCAAGCTTTTTCAGTTTCTCCTGCTGAACCTCAGACCGAGATGCTTCTATCACTGTGCACTGTATTTAGTTTGCACCAAACAGAGGACTTTACTTTCAAGCCAAGGAGCTCAATTTAAATCTCACTAGACCACCAAAAGTTTCTTCCAAAAGGTTTCATGTTTTAGAATCTAGAAAACTTTTGACGTGATTTAATGTTTGCCTCTCCAAGGCTTCACTTCAGCCAAATCCTCTAACATTCTCACAGTGTTATAATCTGTCACTTTTCTGCCAATTATCCTTTTCCAATTGCTCAGTTTGGGTAGGACAGAAATATCTTGGTGTCTGTTTTTTAATTTTTTTATTATTATTATTATTATCAAACAAACTAAAAAGTTGAACTTTACACTTTGGTTAAATATTAGAAAAGGGCCTGGCCAAATATACCCAAAAGCCTATAAATCCTAAACTAAAACTCATAATTACATGAAACTTGGTGAGCACATGCAGCATATGGTTCTAAAGAAGTAACTTTTATGGAGATTGTGCTATAGGTAAACCTCATATTTCTATGGTAAATGACCTGGAATTGCCAAAAATGCTCTTTTTTAATCACTGATTTAGGTAGATACTAGCTTGCTCAATAATTTTGCTTAAATGCCTTAAAGCGCTTGAACATAGCTTGCAGTTAATGCATGCAGGAACATTCGAACCTTTCTTTCCAAACTTTTTAGATCTTTCTTCCAAATCGTAATTACAGAACGACTGATCTGGTTTGTGTTCTCAGACCTGGCAAAATATATTTTTGTGCAGCCAAGCAGTTGAACGCATTTAACATATTCAAAGAGTTTTAGTAAAACAAAAATATTTAAATAACCGAACCAACCACTATATTGATTTCAGTTCAGATTCTCATCTACATAATTAGATGTATAAATCTCTACATAGATTTCTTTTTTTGCACATAAGTGGAATCATATCTCATGTCACTATGTCTTTGTTGCTTGTTTTCACTTTCAATCCCACATAAAAATGGGAATTGTTGCTGCATGCAGTGTGAAGAGTAGAATTTCATGTTCATGTTCATGTTCGCTGTCATGAGACGACGACTTAGTTGAAGAAAGAAGAACACCATGTCTCTTACAGAGCTTAAACAATCAAATCCCACAAGAAGAAAAGAGCAAGTCAAATTAAAATCACTCCAACTTTGTGCAGGATAGATGATGGCCAGACAGACTGAGAATCAATATTTGTTTTGATGAAGTGTTAGCTGAGGCTATGGTCTGTAGGGAGAAAAAAATTAATAAAATAAAATGTGGAATTTGTGCAGTGTAAGTAGCCAGGCTTTGTCAAACTCAAAGTTATCCTAAGTTATAGTTATATTCTGAATATACAGCGATATATAATGTATAATATAATATAGAATGAAATGGCTGGGGACTAAATTAATAAAACTGTTGACAATATAGCAGTCATTATAGGACAGGGAAAAAAACAGAATACTTAATTCTCTATTATTTATTAATGTTTTGAAGAATATGCTCTTATATAAAGAATAAGCTCTTACCTGTGTGTATATATAATTAAATTAGATTTGATCATACATACTAAGGGATATTAGGTAGCCCCACAGTGCATCATAAACAACTCCAAATAAAATTCAACAACAACAAAAACACAACCCGTCATTAAAATGGATAGTCAATTTGACTCCTCTATGGGTTTCATCCTCTGTCCTCACTGAACTTTACCACAGACAGATAATTAATGGTGAGTTATTGTTACATAAAGCATAATTAAGTAATAAGGGCCTAAATGAAAAGACAATGATAGATAATGATTTTATTTGCATAAATGAATTTATATAACATAGATAAACAGTGGTCTACCACGTTGATTAGGAACAGAGTAAGGCAGGACAGTGTAGCATTGCATAACATGGCAGATAGACTTGATAAGATTAATAATATCTCAGCTAAATAAGACAAGATGTTTTATCATGCAGACTTCACTGTTACTCTGCTTGGATGAGTGATTTCCTAAAGATGCTTGACATATTTCAACTGATAGAGCAACCATTCTGCCTAATCCTAGACCATTACTAAATGTCTCAGTGGAGTATTTGCCTTTAGTAGGCAATGATAGACAAATTGAGAGAAAAATAAACAGCAGGCCATTCTAAAATCAACTTGAAATAACAGTGTAAGAATATAAAGTAGCTTGTTACACAATATCAGAGTTTGTTTAGAGAAGATAATAACATGCTAGAACTTCATCGTCATCAAATTCAAATATTCGATTTTGGTTTTGGCAAAGTGGTAAAAATACACATTAATTTTTTTGTCTTGAATTTTTTAAAAATACATTTGTATTGCAGAATTGAAATATAATTCATAAAAGGGAGACATTTTTAAAATGTCAGAAAAGAGAGTTTTTTTGCTTTTTGTCTATTGCATAAGGGAGAATGTAATGTAAATTAATATAAGATGTCATTTATTGTAACATCCAAGAAAAAAGAGTCCACATTTACATAATTTTTGCCATGTTGTTTTAATGATAGTCTTTTAGTACCTTTTTTACAAAATATTTTTATGTGAAGTTTATTGACTGTTTTTTTTTAATGAAACCTAGATTTTCTACTTTTTAAATTCATTTTGATTTATATGCAAATACAACATTTACAGTGTGACTTTAGCACAGCTCCCATGAATTAGTAATTCAGATGTAAAAACTACCCTCAGACTGTGGATATCATTATTTTCCTGATTTATTGTGCATCTCAATCTTTTTTCGAAGCTCTACGCACACATCCATAAAAAAGTACAATGAGGACAGATCTTAATGACCGCTCAGAAGTAGGTTTTACTGTGCTATACGGTTGTGTCGTCCCAGCATAAATCAAGGCCGTGGGTCACACTGGTCAGTCTGTGATGAAATGCTGCCTCCATGAAAGAGCATTAATACGGGCTGAGCAATAAAACCAGCAATTGAGCAATAAGGCATGTAAATGACCACCCCTAATGATGCTCTGATCAAGGCCATGCACAGAGGACAAATACGCCCTGAGAGAGGTAACAATGAAAGGCCGTATTTATAGGACAGGGAGGATGATGAAGCATATTCTAGATCCAGATCTTTTACTTGTTGTGTCACTTATTACACTGCTCTCTAGAATACCTGATTCTGACTGATCAGTCGCAGCATTCAGCAGTCAGACATTTTCTGTCGTCCGTGACAATGCTGTATATCAGTCCATACAGTATACATTTCTGTAAGTTTACTTTGAAACAATGTGGATTGTGAAAATGACTATAAAAAATAAAATTAAAATAAAAACTGAGTCGATTAAATCAGTACACTCATCCAACTGAAACCGTCGTATCACATTTTTTTGATTAGAAAGACATAAGTATTACTACTATTATTGGCAGGTTTCGTCTAATTGTTTTGTATGTTGAAGTGGATTATCATTTTTTTCTTAGTGGAAGCTTTAAGATAATATACAGTTCAAATTACTAAAATCATTTCTAATCAAATTTCAAAATTAAAAATTTTTCATGTGCATGTATTTATTTATTTGGTGAGTAGCCAGATAAAGACATTTGAATTAATGAGATGCAGTAGTTTAATTAAAGGTGCTTTTCTAATGGTTGCTCAGCACTTTTCTTATTAATGTAATGAAATAGCAAAATCTGATTTTGTTACAGTTTTGACAGAAAATATGGTCAATTAAAAATACACTCTAAAAAATGCTGGGTTGTTTCAACCCAACTTTGGGTCAAATATGGACTAACCCAACTTTTGGGTTAAAAATTTTAGTCCATATTTGACCCAAAATTGGATTGAAACAACCCAGCATTTTTTAGAGTGTAAGTAACATTTCATATCTTGGGATTATGCATAGTTTAGATCTAATGGTAACAATATTTTATACTTTAAATGGAAAGGCATGTTTTTGGAGATGATAAGAGTTTAAATTTGGATGCGGATCAAGGGAACTGACCGATACAGCCAGCAAATAGTAGAATCCAGTCTGAATAAGTGGATAACGCTCCTTAAAGCAATGAATGAAATTGCAAAGGAAATAAAACTCTTGCTTTCATTTTGTGTCAGCAGACCAGTGATGTGCCAATGCAAAACACAGAGAAACAAGTAAATGTATTCAGATTTTCACCAGCCTCTTTCACCACAACCCCTGATGGAATTAAAGACAAGGACAGTGCTGTTGTCCTGATATACCCCTTTCAAAATCAGTTCACTTACATTTGTTAGATTGTAAAATGGCTCATGTGTTTTTGGAATTGGAGGAATATAAAAATATTACAAGCTATGCAACTAAAATGCACACTAGAACTTTAAGTGTTTCATGTGAACTCCAGCTTCATGAGAAAGCCAAGTATTATTATGGCATGTGAATGTGTGTATGTGCACTTTATGACCTACTCATAAAGCCTTATTATATCAAGCCTGCACATTTGAGGGTTCGGAATGAATGCAATAGTGAAGTTTCAGATAATAAAGTGTAAATCAACATGTATAGAATTTTTCAAGTAACAGTCCATGACCCTACAGTAGAGTTCAAGCTACGGTTTGCAATACAAACTTAAGGTAAACATGACATAATTATGGCAACACACAACAATCTGGTCTAAGTGGTAAATAATGCAACATTTTCCAAGGGGATGTGACTGCTCTATTGAAGCAGTACCTTATCTATGCTACAGATGGCACTAAGTGCTATGTAAATGTTTGAGAGACGTGCAAAAATGGAAAAAGTGGCAATAATGCAGTGCAGTGATGTAAATCAAAAAGATAAAATCAAAATGGGATTTAAACAAATTTTATTGCACTGTGACTCATATTTTATTTGTAGCACAATTGCAACTCCACATGTCTCAATTCTAGCACCCATTTACAAAACCCATCCACTCCATTTAGCTGACTGGTTAATGGTGTAAACAACAGATGTTAGAGTGTCCATGAAAGAATATAACAACATATTTGGGCTTGGATTATAATGAGTAATACCTGTTGTTCTGGAAAATAATCTAAATATGTTATGTTATCTCTCAGATTTGGGTAACTCAAAGGCAGGCAACTTACTGTTACATCACAGTGATGAGTACGAGCGCTTCAAATGGTAGCTTTACGGGCGAAATAAAAAACACAAAAACAATCGGCAACAGATGTGGTGAATTTAGGGCACAGAGAAAGCTCCCTTCAACCGTATCTGGATCCAGTCCAACAGCAAACTTCAATATGCCAAACGTCAGGATGGCTCAGTGTACAAGCTGGAAAAGAAAGAAATAAAATGGTCGTGACAGAAATGAGGTCTTTGCTAGTTCTTTTCCACCATTAATTGGAAAGTGAGAAAAGAGTTACCTGAGGCCAGTCAGCTTCACAGAAAGCCAAATACTGAGCAGTAACTTTAACAGTAAAAAAATATTTTGGTCTAAGACAATTTCAGCTGTTTAAAGAAAGAACAATGTTAACCTTCAATACAGCCTTTGTTTTTGGTCATATTATGGTCTGGACCCAAACAGAGTAGAATCTCAGGTCAATCCATCTCATCCAGTTGTGCGTGCAATACTGACACGAGTAACCTTCGAGCGCTTCCCTGCCCAGCATTTTTCTCACTTGAACAAGCCATGCATTAAACTAGCCATCCAACTGTTTATAGACGGCCTCATTTGGAGTAAGTATAGATAGATTTCTAGACAAGGTTTTTGGCTGCTGCCCCGTGGCCTTGTAGATGTGCCAGCTGGTTCCTTTTAAAATGCGATTTGTAACGTGAGACTAATAAATATAGACACACAACTGGAACATATTTTCACAATTTTTATTTACCAGAATATAAACCAAAAGTCTGTTTTATGTTCTGATGGATTTCAATGTCTTCCTGGCTTCCAAATGTGTGTTTTGATCAATTGTTTTAAGCTGCATCTTCTGATGTATGAAATGTATTAACACGGCAAGCATGCCGTCCAGTGGTAACAGAAATAATATTCAATAAATAATTTTTTTTTTTTTTACAACTGTCTATGCAGCCGCACAGTACTTGGCACAAAATAAATATATAAAGAAAGTAATAACATGTGTTTGACATATCCTGCATTTAGCTAGTCTCGACCATTGGTTTGGAACTAATGAGACTTTGTTTTTGCAACACATGGAAGGCTACTAGAAAAAGTTCCCTAAACACATTAATTGTACTAGTGAGCCATGTTGTTTTGTCAAGCTGGTAAGCATTAAAGAGAAGCAAAGCATGTCTCTTAATGTTTATTAGCTGTTTAATATCCTGCTTTGAGTCTCTTTTATCATTCGGTTACATTTGATTCCTTTTTAGTCATTACATTCTGGTTTAACCCACTAGCTCCTTTTGCTCTCCATTTCCTACACTCAAGGGTAACATTAGGTCTTGTTATTCTAACTTAAGCTGTGACAATGAACCTGTGGTCAAAGTCTTGCCACCATCAAAAGTGATTTATAATGACCCTTGTCCTTCAAAACAAAACTTCTCTTATCTTTACTAGAAATGGAGTATAAGGTTTCACACCTTGTGGTAAAGCATTTGCATGTCGCTGATGACATTCATTCATGTCTAGTCGTACCCCAACAAGTGAATTTAATTTAAGTTGCATGTTTGAACCAGAGGTGAATTACTTCATGTTGCACTCATCTCTATAAAAGCTGTTAATCAAACAGTTACTGTGAAATCTGACAGTTTCATTATTCTCTCTCCCAAACTGCGTGTTTGTGCGTGTGTGCATGTGTGTAAACTGCTTGACTGAGTAGTAAACCTTTCCTTGATTGTTTGAGTCAAAGACAAGACGTCCCCTTTTGGTGTCTGCATCAAATAAAATTTGCCAAATTGATTTTATATACATAGAAAGCATATTAAATGCAAGTAAGAGTGTCTACATTAGAGTGTCTAGAGTGTGTGCTCTAATGTTTCAAATAACTATAACTAACTGTGAAAATAAAACGTCAAAATATGGGTCAAATAATGTTCCCTCGTCATTCAGTATAACATATACAATATTTATCTAAAAATGAAACAACATACGTATTCTTACCTGTACTTATTAAAATATATAAAATAAAAAGGGATGTTACTAATTTTCATTACATTTTAAATTACTAAAAACATATTTTGATCAATCACGTAGGTAAAACCTATAGTGGTTTGAAAGATAGTGGCAAAGATTGTTCAAGATTTCAGATTACTGCAATGTGATTTTTTTTTTTTTTGCCTTGTTCTAAATATGGCTGACAGATTTGGTTGGTATGAACTATTGTTACACTGAATAATATTTTAGTGGTTGTCTTGGCAAACATGTATGATAGTCATTATTTTTTTGCTCAGGAAAAAATAGGATACATTCTTATGTACAGAAAAAAAGCTGTATTAAACTTTTGTTTTGATGCTTGTTTTGTCTTTGACTCTTACAACTGTACATGCTGAGACCAATGCTGCAAATTATAAAATCATCATATATATGCTTTGTAAATGGCAAACAGTGATAGATGCAGTATGATTAATGAGAGACATTAATATGGACCCTTGAATGTGTCCTCCAACATTCATGTTTGACACACTTCCTTAGAACATAACAGTGTGCCTTAGACAATTCAGACTACTTGTTAATCAGGGTTGTTTACAGCAGTTTTGTACTTTATTGGCCCAGTTTCTCCCATACATTCCAAAAATGATCCTACTTATATTATTTGTTCTTCTCAAAATTTTGTGATTCATGAGAAGCAAGGCTGAAGGTGTTGAAAAGATATTGTTGAAAAGATAAAATGTGCGTTTTTCCCCTCCAGAACTAATAAATATTAAACAGTCCAAATTCAAAACATATTTTCTGTCCTCTGGATTTGATTACTGAAGGCATTAGGGTTCAGTACAGTCACATTCATTTCATTTTGAATATGCTGTGTTTAAACACTGAGGTATCTAGCAAAGAGACTTTGTGTCTCAGAGTGCATTTATCACTCTATCTCAGCTGTAACAGTATCTGTACCAGATATTTCTCTGGAATGCCTTTATATTCCTTAAAGCCATTTCTTCTCTCGCCTGCTCATTGTCAAGACCTATTCATCAGGGTCATAAAAAAAATTATAAATTTTTCATCAGTCATAAGACTCTTATGCATGCTTTTTCCAAAAATATATTCCCTGTTCTGATGTATGCTGAACTGGTAACTTATAAGTAGTTTTACGAGGAAGTGGAGAACTATATTAGAATAAATTTGATGACACCGAGATAAAACTGAAGTTTCATATCTAAAAATACAAACAGCATCTCCAACTTTGAATTTAAGAGACAAACTACATCATTCCAAATGATGCATAACTTTGGTAAGTAGTGTAAAAGGAATGTAGCATGTTTCCAAGGCCTTTTAATCTTCTGATTATATTTACAATAAGATCTGATCTCCATAAATGGAAGGATGTGGATAAGAACAGAACCTGGAGATTTTAACAAGCAGCACAGGGAAGAAACAAAGCAAAGGAAAAAGGAAAAAGGAAAACGCGATATCATGCTTCTGATATCTGAAGATATATAGCTCATCTTTGCATGAGTGATTATATAAGAGAAAGAAAGAAGCCAGAACTTTTCAGACCTCTCCAAATCCATGTTTTATTATCCTACCATTTTAATACCAGCTGAAATTTCTTGATAAATATTTTGTTTCAATTACCAGCATGTCAAGCTGTTCCTAAGCAAGCAAACAATCATGTTGTCTTTCATTCTCTTCTAATTACTTTCACTTGAAAACACTTATATTGATATAAACAAAGAAAATGGAATACCAAAAAATGTTTTTCCTATTTCATCTCAACTCACTGGGTGACAAGTATATTTTTCTTGTGAAGCAATAATGAATATAATTTTGCCTCTTTAGAATTCCTTCATTTTATCATCAAGTGAGATGAATGTAGCCATCTGAAGATTTATGAACTCCAGTACATGTTTAGACTGAAACAACAAGCAAAGCAAATTTCCTCGCAGGTTTAAATGATAGATTTGGCAGAGAGTGTCCTAATGCTTCAAATGATGCAATCAAGACAGTTTGATTGTATACAAGAAGAGGAAGATACAAGAAGGGAAAGAAAACAAACTGACAAATGTGTTCGTCTGTTTAGATAATGCTGAGAAAAACAAGGGTATATCCTAAAATCCCGACCATTACAATACACAGGTTGGGATTTAAGGGAAAGAAAAGCCTTATTGATGAGTTTGAAATCCACCTTGAAATGACCCAAGGGTAGAGCCTACATAGCCTTCTTAAAGACCCCTAAGCATAAAGCGAGGAGGATTGAATTTGGAGTGGTAGTGAACAGCGGAGGGGGTAGATGTGAAACCAACTTAGACAAAGAGCCCATTTTTCCAGGGTCCAGACGACCCCCACTTTTGCCATTCAACATTCAAAATAAATACATAGGAATGGAGAAAGAAACCACATACGCCCCTTGAAAGACTCTAGGCTCGAATGAGTGACAGACAATTGAAAAGACAAATTGTTACATTGTCTTTGGCCATGGATGGCTGCAGGGTTGCTGCAAAAAGGCAATTATGGGCTGATGTGAACTGTGAGGTCAAAGGTCAAACTCTGTGTCTGACCCCGAATTTGAAGGGGGTCCTCAAACCGAGGCAGCATGTAACTGACCTCTTGTCTGTCTCTTCGTACTCTCTCCTTCTCTTTGTTTGGGTTCTCCTTCGGTGCCCCTTCCCTCAAAAAGCTGACTAGCTTTCTCTTGCTATGTTGAGAAGTGCTGACGAGGCATTTGTCCTGTAGTCACTCACCCATGTTTGATTTAATTGCTTTTCCAGTGCCTTGAAATGCTCTCCCTGGACTAAGCTCTCAGGGGTGAGAGAAATACATGAAATCACTGCCAAACATTTTATATCCTAATGGTTTTAGGTTCCCTTGTAGCCTATAGATTTAGAGACCATGATTAAGTGTAATCATTGGAACGGTCTTGACCAGACAAGTCCGATTAGAACCGCACTTAATGGCATCAAGTTGCCCATGGGCTGCCAAAACTCACATTATTTTGACAGTCAGTTGAGACGATGGGATGACCTACTGCGCACCGGTGGAGGCAGCACTCCCATGAAGCTCGTGGGCTGGAAAACCCTCCCTTTTCCTCTCACATCCAGCCTGTCTCCTTAAGCAAGAATCTGGACGCTGTTTTCTCTGGGAACTTTGCCACCAGGCAGGTGACCTCCCTCTTCCTGGCCTCTCCTTCAGTCTTAGCAGCACCTGGACCTATCATTAATCATGCGTCCACACTGGTATACCATACATGTAAGTCAGAAATCAGAAACATATATGAATGTTAAAATCGTTAAAATGCGATCCACTATATTGCTAGCTTTTGTTTTGCACATTAGACATTGCATCCCCTACCCAGCTAACAGCTTTATGTTCAAAGAGTGTTTATGCTAATATTTTCCTGCACATTCATGTAACCAGCGAAAATGTTCTTTAAAGATAAATAATGGATATTTAATCATTCACTTTTGAAGTAATGTTTTTACAACTATGTGGGAATGCTAGGAAAACATTCTTAAAACAAACGTGTTAGCTGGATAGCCTTCTAGTTAAATCTATTGGCTCAATAAGAAAAAGTAAATAAACAACAGTTTGCATCCATATTTTAGGACATCATCTAAAACCAACAAACTACATTGAGGATTTGATTATTTCAACATTTATTCTCTTTATTCAGTCCTATCCTCCTGACTACCAGCTATGGAGTTTTGTTAGAGATTTCTCTGAGATGTTACATGTCACAGTTTTAAGTCTGGATGTCCTGTACAGAGCACATTCAGGGCTTTTCAGAATAGCAAATCGATGTGTTTCACTGTGGGACACCCTCTCCTTGGCCTTTAAAAATGTCTGACATTAATTTAGTGAGACTCTTATGGAAATAGGATAATATGTTGTAATTATCATTTAAATCTGACTAATTCTCAAATTGTTTGTCATTATTCAACATCTGTTATGTTATGGGGTTTCGAATCAAAATATGACCTCCTGTTATGAAACAGGACATCGATTTCATACATGTCCACTGTAGAGGACATCAGGACTTAAAGCATGTCTATTACACATTTTGGGAGATACAACAAATGAATAGAGAAAAAATTATATATCAATATTATTATGAAAATCTTGCTAATTATTACTCCCATTATTGCACTTACTTGTTCATTCTATGTTGCCCCAAAAACACATTAAAACACAAATTAGATACAGTTTATAGATACAATAGAAAAACTAGTTTATGGCCATTTTACACACATTTTGCATAAAGAAAAATGTTTTAAAAAATATCTTTCATAACATAGTTGAGAATCATCTTTATAAATGAAAATTGATTTGTGGTTAAAACAAAAATCCCACTCTTTTATGTCTGTTCATGTCTTTTTATTTTTTACAAAACAGGACTTTTTAAAGTCGTGATGTGCTCTACAGAGGACATGGCATAACATATGAATAAAATATCATTTATCATAAATTTTTTTCTTATGCTCTAAACAATGTAATGACATGACAAAATACTAAATTCACAAAACTGTTTTTTCCTGGTAGTCAGAAGGCTATGCAAAGCATACTGGCAAATGGAAAATCCACTGCCCAAGTTATCAAGACAATTTCATGAACTTACTACAGCTTATGTATTATTATTATTATAAATTACTCATAATTAATTGGCTCACATTGTTTTTTACCCACACCCCCACATTATTATGTCAACTGAACTCAACAAAATAATGTTTGCAACTTAAAAGGTTTAATTAAATCAATAAATTTGAATTCACTTACAACTTACAACCATGCGTTTATTTAAGTTTGGCAATAGGTCTCCTGAATTTATGCTTAGAGTGTTTTACTCTGACAATAATTAAAGTGTCTTGCAGCTTTTAAGCATAATGTAATGATTAATTTAATTGTCTTTAACCTATTAAATTGATGTTTGTTCAATAGGTCATGGAGGTATTCAAAACAAAAATGGTCAAACTGACCCATAGTAATGTCTAAAGAACTTTACAATAACAGAGTATGAGTAATGTGTTCATGCTAAACTTTGGTGAATGTTTATCAAGTCTGATAACACTGAAAGAATCTGAGAATGTTTCTTGTTGGGATATAGATATAATGTAATGTACAAATTGCACATATGCCAGAACGCAAAGCCATGTTGCAATAAACAGGGGAAAGACTTGTGGGTAAAATGTGGAGTTTCCTGAAGGACAGATTATTCAGTGGTTGGAATAACTAAATGCAACACACCATGCCTTCCTCGTTAAAATGCAATGCGTTCCTGATGAGACCACATTAAGGCTGCTTTGTAAAAAATGAAATGCATAGAGCTGGACAGATTCCCATTTTGTTTACAAATGGTCACCAGTGAGGTGTTGCTCTCAGTGCTGATGACTTAACTCTTTGTTGTAAAGAACACAGTGCCAGTTACATTCCGTTCAGTTCATTGGACAATGAAGAACTGCCACATAAATAGCCTTATCTGCAATAATCAGTAGCCACTAAATCTGAGGGCCATTAAGGGTTATAATTTCTTTAATTAAAGGCAATACTTTCACAGCAAATCTACTGAGCACTTGTAGTTAGCAGGGGAAGATTTGTAGTCATTTACTTACTTGCTAATAGTCTCAGGCGAACAGTGATTCACAATTAAATGCGCTGAAATGACAGCTGATATGTCTGGCACTCATTTAAGCTAGCATTGCTGTGAAATGTTGTTTATGTTATGGTTTATATATGCTGATGTTAAACAGGGTGTCCCAAGAGCCCTGTTTAGCATCATACTGAGTAGCGTGCAAAAGAAAGATGAGAGCCCTGAGCCTGCAGAGCTGGACAAATGTCTCTGTCCATGCATGAAGTCACAGAGCCACCGCAACACATGTTTCTATGTCTGGTGAATGTCATGCATCAGCTGACCTAATTCCTTTTTACTTCAGTCCTTCTTTGTGCTGGAGGTCTCAGAGCCATGGGTGAAAAAGCTATTGTGGTTTTGATCTGTAAGCCTTGTAATTATACTGTTAATTTATAGATCATAATGATTATTTACGAATGATGTTTTTTTTTTTTTTTACAGCCGACAGCACTGTATGTACATGTAATGGATCAAAACTGATTTTTGAAAGAAATTAAAAAAGACAAACTAATTGTGGAGGTCTATTTTTTAATATAAATAACCACATATACTCTTTTGAAAGTTTGTCCCATTAAAATCAAATTAAACATAAAATCCCTCAGGAATATTGAAGCACTTATATGGAAGAAGGAAATAAAACAACAAATCAGCTGAATAGGATTTACAGATGAAAATATGTTTCGGTGGTAAAATACAGAGGAGGAAAAAGTGTGTTCTTTGGTGGCATGAGGTTCCTGTAATTATAAACAGATGGATGTCAAAATGGCTCTGAGCTCCAGCATTCCCTCCCAGTCACAAACTCGTTCCCCATATTTATTAAGATGTTCTGACATGGATTTGGTAAAAACTCAGTTTGCGGTGTTCCTCTTTGGAACGTAAAACTGTTTCGATATGAGTGCCTCCTGTGATTGAGAGATGTAGGCTAATAACTTAAAACTCAAATAAGTCCTTTATTTATGATAAGCCTAGCTATCCTGACTGGTTGGTTGAATTGTATTATTTGCATTTAACATTGTTTAATCCCCGTTGTCTGTGACCCTTTTTGAACAATATACAACCCATTTACTGAAAACCGCTGTTTTACAAATAAATATTCAAAATCATAATAAATGGATGGTAAGGCTTGCAAGTGGCTTAGAAGATAAAATGCAGTCATATTGTTTGGCTCTATTTGGCTTGTATTTGTAAAAAGTGGTTTATAATGCATGCTGTCATTGTATTGTGATTATAAACAGACATAACATTTTAAAAACGCCAACATCTAATCTGAGTTGATTTAATCAAACGCAAGCTGGTAATCATGCCTGTGAGGTTAGATTATGATAGCATTGCTGTGTGAAAAAAAAAGAAAAAAAAGCGGGGTTGGTAGACTAGAGCGGTTATCAGTTGCATTGTTACTACCGTCACAGGACAGGCTCCTAAATGTACTTTCAGAGGCAACAGGATTTTCTCTGCTTTCCTTGACTTTGAGCTGTTAAAGAAAAGTAACAGCATGTTTGTTTTACTGCTCCTCACTTTTTCCTCTTTTCTCCTCAGTGCAAATCAATCTGTCATCCTTGCCGGCGGCTGGAGAGAACACTGCGAATGTCTGAGAGTCCATCTTTTACTTTTTGGCAAACTTTCTGAAGGCCTGCGGTGCAGTGTGGTGGATATATTGTCTCTTTATCCCGAAAAGCCCTGGAGATGTTATGGTGGGCTACAGAAAAAGGATTCAATTGCTATGCCCAATTAAAAATGAATATTTTAAATGCTGTCTCCTGCTAAGATCAACTTAAAATACATCACCCAAATCAGCTTGAGGGTTCGGAGACCTCTTCATAAGATTCATATGGCTTCACATTCAAGGGGTTTTTGAGCACTAACGTTCAACTGTCATAATTTCCTTTTCACTATGCAGTTACTTTTTCCTACTCCCACAAAGCTCCCACATAAACTAGTAGTTTGTTTGTAAATATAATGGTTGCTATGATCCACCTTGACAATCAGTGTGACATAGAAAGATTTGGCTATAATTAATTTGTAATTTGGGCCTAGTTTAAACCATAAAATTAAAGATTTACAGAGCAGCCAACCCCCAAAAGGCACAAGGATGACACTGCTTCAACTCATTTGACAAGCCTTAACAAAGACACAAATTAAGCAACCGATTCAAGTCCAGCTGAGTCTTGAGAGATGAGCAATAAACCAGATTCAGTTTCTCTACGGTAAAGCTGACGGCTTTCTCCCTACTGAGTGATTATGGAGTGTGAACATGTTTTATAACTTGACATGTGAAATTGAA
Organism: Sinocyclocheilus anophthalmus; assembly: GCA_018155175.1. Classification (NCBI taxonomy): domain Eukaryota; kingdom Metazoa; phylum Chordata; class Actinopteri; order Cypriniformes; family Cyprinidae; genus Sinocyclocheilus; species Sinocyclocheilus anophthalmus. The sequence continues at coordinate 180,333 of JADLZN010000271.1, forward strand.
AAAATGAATCTCTCAGCCCAAATCAACGGGAGTGTAAGAACGGCTATTTCCTTTTCTCTCTCTCTCTCTGTTTCCTCATCCCGACATGAAAGTTTAATCTATCTGTAAATGTTAGTCATTGGCTTTGCAACACATGCAGACAAGCACTCACAGGTTGGTGTAAAATGTGGAAATGTGGTATACAATCTTGTGAATTCCCCAGGAGGTGTCAGGTCAACATTATTTTAAATGAGGCCTTAGTCTTCAATTATATTAAAGTGGGATAAGCTGTGAGTAAATGAAATGGCATGCATATTTTCACTTTATCAGAACACATGAGCTACTCTGGAATTCATGCGACACAGGTTTAATTAGTCCTGATGCGATTTGTTGAGTAAAATAATTAAGAATTCTTATTTTTCACACATGGGTGTGGAACTCTACAAAGGGAAGACAAAGACCTCCCATTATGCATCATCACATTCCTGCATTTAGCCATCTATTCTCCTTTAAATTAGGAAAGTTGTTGTGTTTAGGTGCTGCGGTTAGTATAAGATTAGACCTTTCGTGTACCCGCATGCGCATTTTACTGATAATGATCTCTATTGTGGCTGAGGAAACCACTTTGCATAAGGTCCAATGGACACTCAATACAACCTCCACAGTTTTGCTTTGTTAGTTTAAATGTTATGTTAAGAGGCCTACTGTTGGGTCACTATTCCACTCACAGTCATTCAATTAGCATTCATGCAGGCATCTCTCAGTGTGATATTAGCTTGATCAGGCCCTTTTCCCTCTATACCAGAGGCTATACAAACAAAAAGGCATTCATTTATTCAGCTTAAGAGACTCCCTAAACTCCCAGGCCAGCCAACCCGCCGGCCAAAAAATTCTCTGAAAAGGTGCTGGCTGAAAAATGCTTCAGTCGAAAAGCTGTTGAGGGTTTCACATTGTTTCTTCCGATAAGCCAACACTCCCTTTTCCTGACACTTTTGCTGTTTTAGCCCCATATCTTTTAGATATGTTCACCCTCATGTAGCCCATGTCATGTTGTTTAGTTTAGCACAGATGAAGTGCAATCTCAACTGACATATGTTTAACCAAATTCATAGAAACATATAGTATTTCATGCTATAAGAGATTATACATAAGTAGTGTTTGTGGAAATGAAGAAGTTTCTCTCAATCATTTTGGCAAACTAGATACACTCTCAGAAATAAAGGGTACAAAAGCTGTCACTGGGGCAGTACCTTTTCAAAAAGTACACTTTTGTATCTATTAAGTACTAATATGTACCTTTAAAATACCACAAAAAGGACCCTTTAGGTACAAACATGTACCTTTTGAAAAGGTACCGCCCCAGTGACAGCTTTTGTACTTTTATTTCTGAGAGTGTATCTGTTATCTTTATTTATCCTATTTTCGTGAAGCTTGCTGAAGTAAATAAACAAATATGGAGTCCGCATATTTAATCAAATATATTAAGTTTGTCAAACGTTGAAAATCAAAAGTGTCACCATTTGAACTTATTCTGGTAGCAGTATTGTTACCTATAATGATACTGGATGCTGGTGTCAAAACAGTCATGGTTGTAAAAATCAGTTATATTCAGAGGCCCAAATACAAATAATAATAATACTAATAATTAAATAAAATAAAATTAAAAATGTAGTAATTTGTTGAGCGGTTGTTATTTGTATGCTAAAAAGATTAGAAGAGAATTTCTGATTACTTCATAAAATGCATATAAATAGCCTATAAGGTGTCACTTTATATCTCTCAATAATATATCTTAGTAAATGTTTAGTTGTATGATCAGTAGCCTAAATGTTTATCTTGAAATACTGATAAACAATATAAAATCTATTTTGAATTTACTTTATTAAATTATTAAAGATTTTCCATCAAAAACACACATGCCACAACCTTACGGTGAACATTTTTATAATTATACTTCAAGAAAAAAAGTATGAACTATCAGTCACAAGGCAGAAGATAGGCTATGTAGAAGGTATGAGGCCTTAGAAATTCATGTAACAAATGACACAGTATGCTTTATAGGGTTACAATTGTGCTGTGTAATGTAAATTAAGTTAAAAGCCTAATTGTTGTAAAAAAATCGTCTTTTAAAAAATAACCTAAGACAGGAAAAATAACGTTTGACTGAATGTTTTAATGTACACACATTTTATCTATCCTGACAGCTTCCTAATTTTCTACAGAGAGTTGAAAAAATATTTTGTGTGTAACATGTAACATTTTCCTACACTCTTAGTTTATGTTAAAACGGTGCTGAGCACATTATAGCTATTAATGACCGTCTAGCTTTAAAAATGTATTGACAACGGGAGTTTGGTGGTAATGAGCCCTGAACTATCTTCAGACTTCATTATATGACCAATGTGATGAGCAAAACAACTGCACAGAGGAGAGCTAACGCGTCGGGCGATTTCACACCTCACATTTTAACTTCATTTGGCTCGTTGAAATACAAATGAGACCACGAACACAGAGCAAATCAAGTCTTGTAGTGAAAACTCTCTTAGTATATACACCTGTTTTTAACGACGCTTCGCTCTGTGCAACAGAATGAACTATATGACGGACCTTACCATCCTCTAATTTTTTTCTCGCTCTTTCCCTTTACTGCAGGCTTAACCATTTCTGTACCCCTTTACACAATGACCAAACATCTAGTACCTCAACCGTTATGCTAGTGCCTTATTCCGCGCAGACTACATTGCATGGAATTAAAAATGCACTGCAAGCCACATAGTTCCGTGATAATGCTTGTTCCCGCACCCCGGTTCTTACTCAGGTAAGGCCTCCTTGCACGCTGGGTTGGGTGAGGGACTTTTACAGATCAGTTATTAGGTAAATGCAATTATCTCGAGCCTTCAGCGAGTAACTCCTCATGCATTTCAATGCTTCTAATAAGTTATCGAAATGAAGTTCATTAAGGGAGAGATACTGTTTCCACAAAGCCGAGTTCTGAGAGAGAAACGCGCGCGGAGTGGGCCCCCCCCCCCCCGAATATTGATCATTCATTGGGGTCATTGATACTTTGATTGACACTGATGAGAAGCAAAAGTGCAAATAAAAAGCTTCTATATGGTCGACCGAAAGGCTGTCTCGTCTCCCCTGGTCTCGAGCGCAGCGCATTTCAAGCAACTCAGCATTGTGATGTCAGCAACAGCTACGGGGTTCAGAGGTGACGAGTTTCCACCGATTCAAATAATTTCGAATGCGCGAGATCTTAGCGCCCCCTCCCCCTTTAGTCTTATATAACATTCAGACGGTATTTGGTCCTCCCTCTCATTTTCTAGACTAAAGAGAGACTTCCCATTCACTCAAGGATCACCCGTTTGGGGCCTGCATTGACTGGCGGATCTCTGACTAGCGAGTTCAAAAATGAAGTCCCTTGCTTACTTTGCTTGACCTTTGCAGGAGGAGGATCATTCATTTGTAATGCAATGGTCTCGTTTTTTCTTTTTCTTCCTTTCACCCCCCCTGGGGCCGACCTCTGAGTATTGTGTATGATACCTGAAGGCAGAGATTGTTTATAATAGTTGAGCCTGTATATACGATAAGCCTACCACAGGGTTGTGCGACATCCCAGCTGCACCTGCAAGCTCTGTCACGGAAGGTGGGCCTACACCAAGAGCATAGATGCCTCTGCCCACATTTCTGGAGCACGAGACATGGCCTGAGGTTCAAGCAGAGCGCTGACCGGAGTCTGGGTGCCCCTGCGCCGGAGATGTCAAAAGAACTAGCCCCACCCGGGCACTACAGGTCGATGTTCCTGTGCCTCTACTTTTAAGCCGGCCCGTTGGGCCTGAGCACGAGGCCCATATACCCATGCCCGCCTGGAGGGCTCTGCCACGAAGAAAAATTATGTCGACAGTTGATGCGCCCTGCCCACACCCATCATGACGAAGGTGTTTGGGTTCCCCTGCGCCTGAGATGGCCACTCACTTGCGAGAAGTGTTCGCAAAATGAGCTGTGCGATCAGTGCCAGCCAATGCCACAGAGAGCCTCCAAAGCCCACTGGTTTATATATGTCCAAATGACTTCACACGGAAAACGTTTCATACATTTAATAAAGTAGTGCCATTCACTCAACAAAATAGTGTTCGCTAATCAAAAATTACCCTCAGCTGTCAAATAAATGTACCAAGATGCATATTTTGACATGCAAAAAAGTTTTTGTTAATTATTTAGCATATTAATTTTTAATCCTGATACAACATGTAAGTTTATTGATTTGCTAATGTACTTGTTTCACCCCCCCAACTACAAATGTATACATACGCAAATTTAGGTATATAAATAATTTTACCTACTTTACAACCTTTCACCTTTTGCTGTGTGTGAGAAGTAACACCTAGACTTCCCTTGTTATTTTTTTACGCGCAGTTGCCTGCCAATAGTTATTCAGGGATGGCATGATAGTCATTGAGGTTCTTCCTTCACTTCTCAGAGCTTATCACACACTATTGGTTGACTCTCAGCCCACCGCAAATACATTACCACGTTTGTGTCTGATTTGACAAATGATTCCGTTTTGCAGGCAACATTTTAGGTAACTATGGTTCCGTACAAGTAACCATCTCTAGAGGGAAGCAGGAGATGTGGCTATGCGTCTTCTGTAAAACAGATAAGCATGCAATATCAGAGTTTTTGCTTGTTTAACAGCTGGTAGCAATTGATTTCAGGGTGTTAGTGTTCAGGACAACACTGGGAACCATGCGGATACGGGTTCCGTTACAAACAATCAGAATATATAATATATATCTATTCTCCCATTTTTTGGACAGTTGTCATTATTTCGCAACTGCAGCACCTAATTTGGAGAATAGATACTTTTCTTTAGTGCAGTTTGTCTTTGTAAAAAAATACACTGTAGGCAGGCAGCAATAATTACTTAAAATGAGTTACTGTATTCAAGAGTACCCCTATAATTTCTGTAAATGTATTGCTATTTCAATACGACACCAGCAAAAACTTTCAGGCTTCCCCACTGTGCCTGATAACAGTTTATTTTTCCATAAGGTAATATAGGAGGATAGTACTTTAGTTCAGACAAAGACAGAGATTTGAACAGCTGCTTTTATTTACTGGTGGCACCAAAGCAGAAAAGCAAAATTCTAAGTTTTCCCCGTGGTTTTATTGTGTGTTGTTAGTTAGAAAACCAAATAAATAGCACAATTTCCATACTCTTTAAAAAGGACTCATGTTTTAAAAACCTCCCCTGTAATTTAAAGCAAATTTGGTATGTTAGCAGGTAGGTTATAGTGTATCTTCTTGTAGTCATGCGGACTGTTTTACCAGGTAAGTCAGGGCATCTGGCACCAGTCAGACTTTCCCTATGGAAACACTCAAGCCCTATAGTTGTATGTCCCAGACAAGGGGAAGTACAACTAGTTTATGTAGATGGCTCATAAATTACAAGGGAATTTCCATTTCAAAAGTTACAACATGGTGTTTTAGAATGAACAGACTGTGCCAGAATGATGTACCACACTGAGAGAAGATACTTTTGTGACTTCAGCCATCTGCCCTATATAGCCTGCTGTTAGTGACGCACAGTCCTGAGTGAGAGATCACTAGCATGGTGGCTTGGAAGTCGGAATACCAGAGAAGTTAAATTAATAACACCCCACAGAGATCCCATCAGCTGTTATCACATGCTGTCAGCATCACAGTCAAATGAACCCAATGCCACAGAAACATTAGACCCTACCTCGCATATCGACTCACTGTAAGCTTCAAGCAGTGCCGGGTTAAAGAGAAGAAAGGATTTCCTCTCTTCCTACTCTCTACAAGGGATTAAGCCCTAACCATTTGTCCGCTGTTTTCTTGTGATTCTGTGGTAATAATGCCTGTGGAGAAAGTAACACTCAACAAGAGCCACTGATGAATCTGAAATTTAAAACTCTCTGCAGGTGTTAAGTCCGTCTCTGACTGTCCCGATGATCCCTTCTCATACATAATGTCTCAGCTATGCCCTTTAAAATAGTAGTTTTTGCACTATTTTGATCCACTGGCAGCTTGCAAGTGGATGATAATTTGCATTACGCAGAAAACTTGGGGCATAAAATTGTTTAACTTTTGAAATTCCTTGCCAACAGCTGTCTTTAAAAGCACTTTTCACCTGAGTGCAATTTTCACAATAATCTGTTAAATAGATGCAAATGAAAAAACAACTAGTCACCAAAAATAAATTCAAAGTCTTGTCAAATAGCGTAAATAAAGACAGACGGAAGTTTTAGAAAAGTAGATTATAATGACAATTTGCTTGAATTTTAATTTAATTTAATTTTAAATCTTAAAAGGTACTAAGAGAATTTACTTTCAATGGTTAATTTCTCTGTTTCCATGACTATAGGGAGGCATCTGTGGAACAATAGTTGTCCTAATTACAGTCAGTTATTGGGGTGTTGCCCCGTGCCTCCTTTTTCTAACCTGCTTGATCCCTTGTCCAATGGTTTCTCTCCCCTGTCCCCTCTGCAGCTCACTTTGTTTCCCGTTCCCTTACCCTGTGCCCGGCCCGCCCGCCCCGCCGCCCAGACCCCTCCCCGCCCCTTTTTCTGTCTTGCCTCCCCGCTCGCTTCGACTCTTTCGTGCCTAGGCGACATCGCCGCGCGCCCAAATCCACACGAGTCTACCCCCCCTCACCACTCACCGACCGCCATGTCCTTTCCCCCCAACACCCCCCTCGCAGTCCCGCCGGCGCCCTCCGTCGTTGCCTGCCTGCGGGACGATACTTCCACGCCGTTGCACCAGTTCGAATTCTCCTTCCTTTTGCAAATCCCACCCCCAGCACTTGCTTGGTTTCCCGCGTTAACAGCCAGAGTTGCAACCTTCCAACGCGTGTGCCCCCCACCCCACCACTGTGAGGCCCCCCCCCACAGTAGACAAACGACCACCCACATTTGGTCATACTTATCGAAGGATTTTGCACTAGCGCTGGCCTGACTTCCTTGACCCGCCCTTTCTACCCTGTTTTCTGGCTCTCTCAAGAGTTTTGTCACCTCCCCCCCTTTCCCCCCCTCCATACCCTCCCATTTTTTTGGTTTCTTTTTTTTTCTTTGTTCTTTTTTTATGCGTCTAGCTTATTATGTATTCTACACTTGTTGCTTGCCATAGGACATGGTATTGATACAATGTGCTGTGTGTGATTTTATGGCGCTGTGTAGTCTGGTGCGGAGAACTTGCTTGCTTGAGTTTTTTTTCCCACTCCAGCCACGAATGGGTGAAGTTGTTGTTGCTGTTAGGGTTCCACACAAAAGAAAAAGCAGAAAGCTACAGAAGACTAAGAACATCCGTACATACATCAACAAATAGCCTAGCGCACCGAAAAAACGCACATTCATTGCTATTTTTGCGCTCACATAATAGAACGTAGCAATCTGCAAAGAATGCAGAGGCACATCATTCCCCCTTCTCATCTTCTGTATTTGCGAATCCGAAATGCGAGTAGCGCAGCAGAGAATCAAGACTGATATTATTAGTGATAAGACAGCCAAAACCACACTGTCTTGAAACAAAGTATTCACCTATTCCTCAGCTTCTTCTTTCGAGTCCTAGGAAGCCTCATTTGTGGGTGTTCCCGATTGCGTCGGGGGGGGGAGTTTAGTCTGTTTTGCTCGTCGTAAATTTGGTGTTGTGTGGTAATGCGTCTTGTGTTAGAATAATGAGGAAAACTTTATTCATATCCAGGAGTTGGAAAACCATACGAAATGATTTTTTTTTTATAAATGATTGCTTGTCCTACGTCTATTAAATCTTTCAGTTATGTTTAGTTTTAACCTTTCAACAGTGTTGTTAAGATCTATAATTTGAGCATAACTCTCTTTAGCCCTATGAATGTGAGTGCGCAGAAGATATTTTATTTCGGACTGCGCCATTAACACTGCTTTGGGACAGCTTCCCGCACTTTTAGAATCACTGGCTCACTTGATTTTGTTATTTTGACATATTTTGACTTGTTGGTGCAAAATCAACTTGGATAGAACAATTTGCAATGGTGCATAAACACTTAAAACAGCCAAGACAGCAGAATGTTAACCTTGTAAATTATGTACATGCTTGGAATTACCCTTGATGAGCAACGACTGTTTAACTAATGACTGAAGGTAATTACAGAAGCCGCCCTTAAAAAGTCTTTATTGGCTGATTAATAAAAGCTCTAAATGAGGATGTATGCTCTCTGTCTGGATGTGACTAACAGGCCAGGGGTGACCTATAGGAAGAGAAGAGACAGAGTCGAGTTTTTTTTTGTGTTTGTGTAGCTTAGTACACTGCGAGTAAACTGGAGTGTCCACCCCCCCCCCGCCCTGTATATATTTGTTGTCATTCCAAAAGTTTCCCTTCTCGTATTACTGGATTTTGTCCATTTCTATATATATCACGTTACTTGTGTCTGGGACGCATTAGTGCTTGTTTATTATATAACATATTCATAAGGTCAGTAAAAAAAAAAAAAATGTATACATGCCATTAACATGAAATTCAAATTGAATCAAGTAGACAGTTAAGAAATTAAGTAACATAAATAAATATTCAAATTCTAAATGAGGAATTTAAATTAAATTGGTAGTCATAAATTATATTTTTTAGAGTATATTAAATAAATAATGTTTTTCTGTAAATAATATTATAATATTTATGTTGCTTATCTGGATACATATATAAATGCTGCCCCTGTATTAACATAAGATAATTAAAAACTATCTTAAAAACAAACTTGGTGGTGGTTCGTGGTAGCGTATTTTTCCCTAATCTTAAAGACACGTGGGGGGGGGTAGGGGATATGGAGGGGGGAGTGAAGGAGTAGTTGAAGTGGGACCATCAAAAGAGCAAAACAGGTAGAGGGAGATGGGGGAAAAAAAAGTATGAAGAGAGGGAGGAATCCATGAGCCGAGATGTTACTGAAGACATGGGATAACCCAGGCCAATCACAGCAGGAGTTAACCTCAACAAAAGGAGAGCAGTGACTTCCTGCTTTCTTCTGAAGAGGAAAACAAAAGCTGGTTTTGGTTAGCCTCTGACAAAACCATAAAGTTTCATTCAGTGTTTGAAATGGGTAAGCTATCTCTGGAAAGCTGCCGTCTTTCTCTGGTCAGCTTTATGTAAACCGACCCCACTGACACTCTCTCTGTGACCTCAGCACTACATTAGTTCTGCGGGATATTGCCAGAGACAGACAGTGAAGGAAGACAGGGTTCACGCTGTGAAGCATTGCTTTAAGTAATTAAGTAAATGTATGGATTAGTCTCTCCGTCAAGTTTAGATACATGTTGTCTTGTTAGACATTTCGAACTGCCCTGGATACTCAGAAAATCCTATGAAACTTTAGTTTCCCTCCAGATGTTTGTTTGAATCCCAGATATTTGAAGAATATGGAAACAGAAGAAAAACTATGTTTTTCTGTCTCTCCAAAACAGTACCGCATTAACACACTTTAGTTGGCTGTCTGTCCCGTGGTCAGTGATGCATGCTCAGCTTTCCTGTAGTAAAACTGTAGTAAAACCACCATTTTAACTGGAGCTCACCCCGAGCCACAGGTGCCATGTTTGTGAATTGCTTCAGCCCAAACTCTCCCTTCTGAGTTTATGGCATCGTTACATCTGCCTGCGGACATGTCTCCAAAATGACAGAGGTCAAAGATCAGGGACAAAGGTTAAAAGGTTTTTTAAAGCATAGTTTATCACATATGAAATGTAAATACTTTCACTGCTTTTTATCAAAATGATTCATTTCAGTTTGGAAAGAACACTGATTGTGACCACACGATTTCTGAGATATGCTCTCTTTGTTTATATCTTATTTATCAAATATTTACCAGAGCTTTCAAGCGTGAAGTACTTATTTGGACCATCTGAGATTGAAGCATTATCTGCCCCGGGTTTGTGTTTAGAATCTGATCCACCGCCTGTGCTTGGAAATGGTGGCTGCTTCGTGTTTTTGTAGTATGTATGAATGCAGCAACTATGTGCGATCTTGGCGCGCAGTGTTTGCTTACTACCCTCAAATGGTTCAGTAAACTGGTTTTACTGATGCAGATCTATCTGTGAAGTATCTGCAGTGTGGTATGCTAGTCAACACCCCCTCGTTTACTGATATTGTCTTATCACTTTGAGGGAGATTGGAAAGGTATCTCAAACGGCTTGTTTTATATGGTGCTTTATTGTGGCTTGCCCTTTTCGAGACACTGGATTACAGAGAACAAGAGAGACTAAACCTGTTATAGCTTTCCCATTGTTATTGTTCGGAAAGTGTGGTGTTACACGTATTAGCTGGAAAGCCACATCTGAAGGTTTTCAACTGTACCCATGTCCCTGCATTTGTAAGGATTACATTCACAAACACAAGGTGCAAATGGAGTTCACGGTGGAGTTAAAGTGGGATTTGGACTAAGATAAAGTGGTTGTGGGAGGTAGGCAAGACTCTTTCTAGCCTGACTTGATAATTCTTTAACCTTCAGACCATTTTTTTTATTTCATCAAACTCTAAGCTTCTTTATAGGCTTCAGATCAAGCTGTAATCCCTTCCATGTGCACTAATAATACTGGGAAGACTGGCTTATTTCTGCAAGAGTCAATTAGAAGTGAGGAGGTGTGCGCTATGAGGGTTATGGGTGAAGGAGTAATTTTTTTGAGGATTAAAACGCATTTCATCATGTAGCTCTTTGAAAAACAGTGTAACAGTATGACGAGCTGCTCTCATGACTTAAATGGGGACTTTAATTTTCCTTGGCAATGATCAAGCATTATATTTTTCATGTTCCAGGCTGCAGAGGATATATATATATAAGTCAAGGTTCAGGAGGATATGAGGAGGATTTAGTTTCATTGTGGTCTGCTCAATGACAGCCAATTGAGACTGATCAGGTTGTTAAAACATAATTAGAAGTAAATCTCAATACCGATGCTTCTGCACTCATTTCAATGGCGTCTCAGGGAATTGCCGACTGCTAATATGCCCACAAATCTTACTGTAGGTGGCCCGACTGACTGACCTGCAAGTTCACTGGGTGGGTCACTGCTGTTTGTTAGACCGTATGAAGTTGAGTAAGCTGTACGCCTCTGCCGTTTCCCATCGTTCACCGACGCGACACAAACCCTCACTGCCGAGGCGGTGTGCGGGCGGCCCCGCCATTGACGTTTCCTTGGCCACGACCCCCCGTGTGTGAGCGCTGACTCCGTGCATAGGCCGGTTACAGGACATGAGCCCGCTTCCCTGGTTCCAGCTTGTTCAAGAGCGTTTCCTGCCCAGCTCTCTACGAAATACGATTCGGCACATCTCCCAAGCCTGTGGCCAAGACGCGACCGCAGCCTCCTAACCCCCCGGCGTGTCCCTGTCACCGAACGGTCTGGCACCGAATTCTCCCCATGTTTTCCCCAAAGTCCAGAGTCTGATAAGGGAAATATTGGATTTTTTTATGACATCTTTGCAGAGGTTTTTACAATCATAGTTCTGGTTCTTTATGATACCCCATATGAGTTATTGGCCCTATTCCTCTTTTTTATTATCACTGTGTCGGTGATATACCCGCACACATCGGCGGATTTTATTTATCAGTATCAATTGCGCTATTAAATATTTAATTGTTCATGATCATTTATCCCCCCTCTTTTTTTACATTTAGATATCTGCCAGTCCAATAACGGGACATTAAAATAATCTTAAAATTTCCAAGATGAATTATTATATTACTGATTTTAGCACTCTCAAATTGACATCGGTTTCTCATTACTGCACATTAAGTTGTGATGCGCTAAATTCCTTTCTTAGCATTTAAAATGAGATTTATTTTCGAGGATTAATCATTGTTTACATTTCATTTCTATTTCAGCATTCGTTCGCACACCAGAATTTTACTTATCGGTGCCATAACACCATGAGTAACTTTTTTTAAAACCCCATGGCTCGCACCACCGTTTTTCAAGCATGAGATTGCACAGTTGAATAGGGAGACCCATTTCACCAATACATAATCCCCAACGGCCAATATATCCATCTAGAAAAATTCTGACCTTTGACTAATTGCCCTAAGCTTGTAAGAGAGGTATTCAAACAGCACTCACAGCACACATAAACATAGTATCAGTAAGTCTATCTAGAGGAAGCACGAGGCAGTGAAGCTGCCAATTTGCGACATTCTTGCCCCCTGCAGCGCAAAGAATATGGACAGGAGATGCCGTTTGAGTTCATTGCCAAAGACATGATATCAATGCTTTTTCTTGAACTTGACGGAGTTAATGACAGAGAGACCAGTATCATGATGGCTTTGCCCTGAGACCATTGGCAGAGAAGACAGGCCTGATATTGATTACACCTTCTCCTCATTTTTTTCTCCATTCCTTCATCTCTTTTTGTCCCCTGCATTACTTAGCAGTCTAATCTCTCTTTTATGGCCTTGGACATTTGGGAACCGCCAGCGATACCCCTTGCAACCCAAACCCTTCTTGGCCTCTCTGAACCTAGCACATGGCCTGAGGGATTAGATGACTTTGTGTATATCAGAGAGCGCTGCACAGTTCAGGGATGCAATGCAAGATTGAACGAAGCTTTGCAATATAATAGACCACAACAGAAGCAGTAGGTGGGAGCAGTGTTTAAAAACATTGTGGGGGCTTTTCCAGGCAGCTCAAAATCTACATGTCATTATGGAAATAAACACAAGGCTTAATTTGAAGAAATACCAAAAACTAATATTTACTGGCAGGATGATGTAATCTTCAGTCTCCTCTCCACCCACTGGAGAAGATTCAGAAAGCTGATCACAGTTCTCATTATTTTCTTTATCCATATTCTCAACCTTATCCATATCTCTGTTTTCTTTAGCCATAAAGACCAAGATCAAGGAAGTCAAACAGGAGAACACGGATCGCAGGGTGATCCTGCAGAAGAGGAAAAAACCTCTAAAGCTGGGCCCTTTGAAGAAGAAGGAGCTGAAGAAACTCACTCTGTACCTGAAGAACGGAGCCGACTGCCCCTGCACGCAGCTAGAAAATCTCGGAAACTCATACCTTATCATGGGACGCAAGGTGGACAAACAGTACCTTCTCACCGGCATTCACAAGTGGGACAAATCCAGCAAGGAGTTCAAAAAGACCATGAAAAAGCTCAAAAACCACAAGTGCCCTGCCTTTGAGAATGTCTTCAAATAAACATTCTTAGAGCTCCCACTTACTTTATGAACTTGCACATCCAGGCAACGCAAACTATTGTTTTATTTCATTGTTCATGTACTCTATAATATATATATATATATATATTATAATATATATATTATATTATATTTCACATTCAATTTGCTAGATCAAACACTGAGGGATTTGTCTTGGATATGTGCTGTTTAAGACTGAAAAGATAATGAAATGAAAGAATACTAGTAGACATCTCGTACACCACAACCAATTGATAACTGTTGTATATATCCAAACTGTGATAATGTGGTTGTAAAATTATCCGAATTCACCTGCATATGCATGTGACGTTTCTAAGAAAACATTACAACAGATTTCAAAAGGCACAGTCTCGGCCAACATCTTCGCATTTATTGATACAATTTTGTACACACTGTGAAAGTACATACCATATAAACCATTTCTTTAGGCATATTGAGTCTATTTTGCTAGTGTTACTCCAAGTTGAACAGACAACATTATTTTGCAATGTAGCCATAGTGGTCACAGACTTTTCTGTGACCTGAACCATTCAGTCATCAAACATGTTTGGCAGTTCTCTGTTAACTCTGCTTTGAGGTCTGCTTTGCTTAATTACTGGCAAGATATATATGCATAGCATATGCTTGCATATGCTAAAGCCATGTTTATGACAAATTGAACTGCCCAATCCCATATAACTGAGTTGATTATGGACATGTTTGATAATAGAGTATTGTATACATAGGCCTATACTTTATCTGACGTGTATTTTTTTTTTTTTTTTTTTTGAACAAATGTTTTTGCACCTAGTAAAACTTTATAAAAAGAACATGTACGCAAATAACATATAACAAACAATACTGCAAAAAATGTTCATTGCTACAAGACATTTTTCCATGTAATCTCACAGCTCGCTACTGTTATTACTGCATAACGCTGTTAGCGTTGCAGGTGAAAGGACATTTTAGTCCACAGTTTCGTCTAAAATGCATGTCACCACTCATTTAAGAATGCATAGTGCGAATTGCGTGAAGTGTTGCTTCCTTTGTTCCTTAAAGTTATAATCTTGTTGTGGCATAGCACTATTAGTTTGAATGTTTCTCAATTCCCATTTTTTATGTTGGCAATCAGTTTGTACATAAAATTCTAGCACAAATATCAAATAAAGACTATAAAAATGTTAATGTCTTTTGCACACCAGACTTTATTAAACTAGTAATTCAAAGTTTTAGGCAGAAAACATTTTGTAAATATATATGTCATGGTCATTTACAGCCATTGTCCCATGCAGAGAATTTATGTGGTCAGTATGTACAAAACATCCCGATCACACCATTACAAAACTCAGTTTGCACAATCAGATTATTTCTCATTTATTTTGCTTAGTTGATATTAGTTGATCTGTGAATTTTGTGAACTATGATGCATGATGAGGGACTTTTCATAATGAGGGCTATGCCATGACAGGTAGCAGCTGGAAAGTTCAGGCCAAACACACAGACTGGTACATAATTACAGAGAAAAGACTACATGTACTGTGGCCAAGATAAATTATTCACAAAGTGAAATTACTACAATATACATTTATATATAAATATATAATAAAATGCAGTATTCATTCTTACTGCATGTTTTTCGAGCATGTTAATCCTGTCTGGAATGTCGCAACGGTCTTATATCAACAATGAGCACAAGTTCAATAAACGCCAGTTTCACTGCCATGTTTCAGATGATTTATGGGCCATGCTCTGGAAACGATTGCATGGATGACTACAATAGACTGTCAGAGTTAATCAAACTGTCTGCATCCTCAGACATGACTGCCAAATACAGCTAATTGTTGTTTTTATGCTTCATTTTACCTATGTAGTGTTTTGAGAAGAATCCCAACCTAGGCATGCTTTTCTTATTTGTTTCAATATGGTTGTGATATGAAACGCTAACTTTAACAAATCTCTTATGTTTCAGCTGTCAAACTGATTTCACAGAGCTGGTCTTGGATGATGGCATATCCATACCAGCTATACGCACGTCGGTCGGTGCTGACAGAGCTGTTTTAATAATGGCATGGTGATACGTTTTAATGTTGATAATGGCTCTTCACCTTTCAACATTAGCATGCTCTGAAAATAAGTCATACATTTTAATAGTCGTTCTTTGTGGTCTAGCCTAGCACTCTTGCCGCACAATGACTAAATTTTTAAGGTAACAATAAACCAAATCAACCGATCAACTAACATGTTAAATCAATCAGCGAGACAACTAAATAACCTCAGACTGATTGGTGTGATGTTCAATCACAGAACTATTATTAAAATAGCAATAAATGCAGAGTTCCTGTTAATGCCGGGAAGAAATAAAAAGCAAATTACTTTGGTGTGCATCTCAATAGAAAAACATACAAGAATGAAAAATGCAGGAATAATACCAAGACCAATCTTTGGACATATGGTTTTAGTAAATGACCTAGTATTGCAAAATGTATTTCAGATGTGGTTGCATCCCCGTCATAGTTATTGCAGCTGTCTTCGAAAGCCTGGAAAGAGTCAGGATACAGCTTTGCCTTGTTAGGAAACAATCTTTGATTAAAACTTTCTCTCTGTTTCCAAAGGTCAGACAACACCATTCTGCTTTTCATTCGTTTTTGTTAACAGACCATATTTGCATACTCCAAGTGGGGTTTATTAGTTTACAATTACAAAAAATCAGCAAGATGAGTTTGAATAATAATGAATGCTATGAAAATATGCTAAGACAAACATCATGGTTTTGATCAAGAAAAATACATGGGCAAATAATTTAGATGCACAATCCATATAACAGGTTGTGTAATATGTTTAAAATTCATTCTCATCTATTATTTGTATTATGATAAACTACCTTGTTGTTATATACTATACAAAAAGCTCGACACACCATAACATAAATGGTATGTTAGAGTTCAATTTCTGCCATTTTGTCATTTGAAGTTATTACAACAAGTTTGACTTAAGACTACTCAGGTGCATAGCCTCGTTTGAGGGCGGGACTAACGCACAAACGGTAATCCCATTGGCTAGTGCTCACATTTTACTGTCCGCTTTTTGATGTCAGCTTGATGAGCTTGTTTAATATTCATGAGCCAGGAGCGACACACACTCGGCTGCGGACAGTTTTTTTTTTTTGGCTGCTGACAGTTTGCGAGCTACCTAAAAAAGCTAGCAAAATAGAGATGTCTTCGACTTTTGTAAGTGGGTCTCATTATTACTTTTTCTCCTTCAGAAACACAGAATGACCAATGACAATCAGCCCATGTTCAGTTTAATATGAAAAACATGCATTTTAATTCATGACGCTTGATTGACAGATGTTTAACATATGAATTTAACTGTATAAACGGCGTTTAAAATTGTGCCATGTAGTGAAGAAAGGCTGATTGAATTTGAAACCTAAAAAAAAAAAAAATGTAAACACTTTTTAGGTCGTTCCTACGCCCCTGCTTGTACCGCGTTTACAAAACCAAAATGATAGGCCTACTTAAAAGTCGGTGCTTTCATGAAGCAGTCTGCTGATGATGGTTTAGATTCCTTACAGATATTATGTTATGATTACTTTCTGTAAAATGTTTGCATCAAAGAATGCTAAGGTGCTTTGCATCTCCCAGTCACCTTTATCTCCATTTGGTCTCTGACTCCGGATTTGCTTATTATTTTTGATAGAATTTGCCTTCATAATGTGTGCCATGATTGATTAGATAATATGTGCAAATCTGATTAGTATAAATGAACTGATAAAGCTGGAAAAATTTTAACGGCATATTAAACTGTAAGGGCTATTGATTTTCTGTCTTCATGCAGTGCGCTAAGATGCGCCCTTAGTCCAGTAAACAGATCGTTTCTGGCACACGTGCGAGGTGGACTTTCAGCATACTTTTTAGATATGTGTTTACGTGTGATAAACCACATCTCATTTTGATTTATAAACTGAATTCCTGTAGATGTGAAGATTTTGGTCATGCCTTGGTACAGTTGACCTGAGAAAAGAAAAGAAAAGACCCCCCCCCCCCCCCAAAGAAAAAATGTGTTTTTCTTTTAGTGTTCTCATTCATTAATTTCTCTTGATGTGAAGTGATTGTCTTCTACTTTAGAGTGTGTATTTGTTAAATCAAATTATCTAGACAATCTTTGGAGCCTACGGACAGAGTAGCAATGATAGTTTTGTGGTGAAGCACATGAAGCAAAGGTAAACAACTCATGACAAGCAAAATATGAGGATCCCAACAAAATGTCAATCTTAAAAGTGGTGCCATTTCTGTGACATACATACATTTTATTGCTAATTCCTGACTTGAATAAATAATAATAATGTAATGTAATAATATATAATATCAAATCCTCATCACAAATTAATTTCATACTTAAAAATTAGACACTTAATTTAAAACCACCTTAAGATTGTGTGGGGGAAAATACCTATTTAATATTGTTTTAGTAGTTCATAATGTTCCATTATTTGTTACAGTCTAGTCTCTTGTTGCTGGAAAAAAGGATGCAATTTGGCAAATCCAGGGTTTTATTTAACAGTTTCCTGTGTACTGATGTATAGTTTGCAAGAGAAAGAAAAAATGAAATTTCCTCAGTGCAGGATTTTCAGTTGAAAGTTCAGTGTTCTGTGTTGCTATTGTTGGATTCCTTTGGGTATACCAAAACCCTAAAAGTAAAAGTAATTTACAGCCTGAAACGTTCACCTTTAAGCCTCCCAAAAACCAGACAGGGAATGAAGGTTAAGGGGTTGAACTCTCTTGAAATTAGCCATAAACATTACATTGAGTAATGAAGTGTTAAGTGACCAGGGAAAATTAAAATGGTAGCATTACTGCAGAGACATAAATGTACAGGTTAGTTGAGTGTTTTATTGAAACACGTCACACTAAAGCTTTCAGTCTGAGGGAAATGTGTAGTAATTGTACATTACATATATGCCATATAATTTATGCTTTGGCAGAACAAAACACGATCATACAAAAGCAGCTTTATCTTGGTTTGAATATGTAACTGACATACGTGGCGTTCTCTGTAACTCCCTTCTGTCTTTGAGGTGTCTCCTGACGGGAATAAGATGAACGCAAGTGCGCAAAGCTGTCCCGAACCCCTTACACACCAAGAAGAGGGGGTGCTCAGAGAGAAATGGGGGCCGAAAGAGTGTCAGGGTTGGGGGTGTGGGAGGACAGGGTTTGCCAGCTAAGCAGCTCAGGCAGCTATTGTTGGTGCACCTGGCCGCAAGACTCATTTCTAATTTATAAAGCACCTCCCAGATCTGCCAAGCGGAGCTTTACTCCTGCGGCACCTCAGACCACTATTGTTTATTATTCTCCCCCAGCTCCCACTTACAACTGACTGCAGAACGTTGACCAGAAACACACTCGTGGCTCGATTTTTCATTTTAGTGTGGAGCTTGGGAGGTGAGTCATGGTTAGAATGCGTTTTATACCAGGCATATACAGCACACACATTTATTCATATTGTAAACACACTTAAACCCACTCGGACTACAGTGCACACAGAGCCATAAATGTACATGCTCTACAAACTGCTCATTCCATCATTCAGTCATCATTAGTTTGTGTGTATAGTGCCAGTAAAGTAACTACAGCACTTTCTCAAAAATCACTATAAGTAATGTGCTGATGTTTTTGGAGCAAAATGATGGACAGGTCCTTTTGAAAGACTACTTTTGCATAGCTTTTTGGGTCAGACAGAGGACTATGTATCTTCATGACTGTCAAAATTAATGGATCACTTCTGCAAATTAAATATTGAAAAAGTCTGTTTTGACGGTATACATGCTTGATATATTTTAATGCATTATACACATCAAGTTTCACATGATTTTTCTTTATTAGTAAAATACCAATTTAAAGGAATAGATTACTCAAAAACTAGTCATTCTTAACCTGTATGGTTTTCTTTCTTCCATGGAACACAAACGGAGATAACCTGAAGTGAATGGTGACTCCTTTGCTACGGTATATTTGAAGTGTTTTCATTCTAAAGATGTTTCGTGTGAGAAACAGACTGAAATTTACATCATAGTTCGCAGAAAAACTTCACCGCAGCAGCTCTTGAATGTCATTCATATTCATATTGAAATATGGTGCCTCAAAAGGTGTCAGACCTTTGATTTTGAATTGATGTTAATAATGTTAACATTGTTGGTTCTCATGTATCTAATACGGTGGCCGTAAAGTGCAAAGCAGATCACAATTCTGAAAACAAAATAACAAATTACAAACGCAAATGCAAGTCTAAAAAACAAAATAACAATTCATAATGCACAACAACAATTCAGAAAACATAACAAGTCAGAAAACACAACGACAAAACAGACAAACAAAATAAGAAGTCAGAAAACACAGACGACAACATAGTGAAAACAAAATTACAGTCAGAAACACAAGACCAAATCAGACCAAAAAGCGAAAAGGTAGTATAGTTTGACGACAGCGCCATGCGTTTGGCGATTACTCACGCCTGACCTGGACGATGACATCTGGGCGGAATCAAAAATACGGAGTGTCTATTTAGATTTAGCTAAAAGTTGCGCCTGACAACCCATCAGCGCCTACAGTGCGCGCGCCAGGATGATAAGGCCTAGCGTTGCGCATTTCTTAGCGCGAATCTGTTTCTTGTTTTTTGTTTTTTTTTTTATTTCTTTTTTTTATTTTTTTTATTTTTTTTTTAATCTTTTTTTTTTTTGACACGGCGTTCGAATCCCACTTTTGGGCGAACTTTTTTTTCTCCCTTTTCAAATCTCGTATCACATCGTAAATGCATTTATTTTCAATAAAAATTAAGGAAAAAAATCAAAAAGTTGAAAATAAAGTATCGTGTAGGGTTAGGGTAGGTGTAGGGAGGGCTTTATTGCTACCGATAAGGTGGCATCCATGTAATAATTAAAATTATTATTTACACTCAATACGTTATTATTGCATATTGTTTTATAATGTACTACAATACTGATGTGCAGATAATTGCCATTATTTGCAACAAGTAGTATACTTGATAAGTCCTGCTATTTTAACATAGTGTAACTATGTATTTGCACTTAGTGTAAATAGCCTTGTTATTTTGTTTTCGAATTTGTCATTGTGTTTTCTGACTTGTTATAATGTTTTCTGAATTGTTGTTGTGCTTTCTGAATTGTTATTTTGTTTTTTAGACTCACATTTGCGTTTGTAATTTGTTCTTTTGTTTTCAGAATTGTGATTTGCTTTGCACTTCTCGGCAACCGTAATCTCATGACCACTTGCAACATTACATTTCACACATGAGAATTTTCGAAGCACACTGAGGGGGGCCCTGGGTATCAAGTTATGTGGGCCTTATGTTGACTTGAATTTGCGTACTGACATCCTCACACAATCTACGATATGTCATATGAATTATTTATGTGTCTTTTTGTCATATTTGGAGCTTGACAGCCCCTGGCCATTTTAACAAATAACTGTATCACAAATAGCATCATGGGTGTCCTGCCTAACATCTGTTTTTGTATTAATCAGAAGAAAGTTATACAGGTTTAAACTGACGGGATGATTTTTGGGTGAACTATCCCTTTATGAGGTCAGCTATGCTGTAATTTATGAATTTGCCTCTTCTTTTCATTGTGCATGCAAAGTTCCAGCTGGATCCAGAACATAATGAAACAGGATTTCTGAACACACATGTGAAGCACCCAAAAAATTACCTTCTCATTAAAGAATGGACTGAGAATAGATTAAAACTAATGAGCTCCAACTAGAGTCATACCTGCGTTTTTCTCCTGGACAATGTTTCTTTGTTTTCAACTTGGAGATGGAGAACTATCATCTTTCCAAGTGCCTATGGCTAGTCAGACAGGGAAAGAGAGAGAGACTGAGGAAAGATACCCATCTCAGAAGATCTTATTTTTCTAAATTTGACAGAACATTAGCTTGCTTAAAAAAAAAAAAACACGGAGAGGAACATATAATGCTAGGGAGATTTTATCTGTTGGAGAATCTAAGTTCCCCCGAAGTTTACCAGAACTCCCATAGTAGTGTCTGTCTCAAGTCTCCCCCTGTTGGAGAAAAGTGGAGATTGACATGGCTTTTCAGCAGATCACAGAATGCAGATGGAAAATGAAGAAGATTGGCCAGTTTCTGAAGCTATGGCCAATTTGACATTTACCGTTGATAAATCCATAGCTATTTGAGTGCCAGGAGTTTACTCTTCCATCTGTTTATATATGTGAAATAGAAACACATTATGCAAAATAGTACTCTTTTCGTAGCCTGAGGTGTTAAAAAAAATTAAAAGGCAAACGACAGCTGTGATTATAAATTGTTTTCTTAATGCACTGCCAACTGAACCCTCTGTGGTATGATTGATTGATTTCATAAAATAGACTCAATAACAGGCAAAAATGCAAAAAAAATAAAAAAGATTACAGATTAAGATCATAATTTAAACCCAAAGTCCAGGCATAGTCTGTGAATAAAACATTCAACAACAAAAAACACTCTTGTTTGTAAGAGTTTTGTTTTTCCATCAATTTTTCCTTTATGTTATCAATAGCTCCACCACATTGAGTGAACAATTATCTTTTATCTCTTAATATCACTCTTAAAAGCCAAGCTCAGCCTCACTATAGAGTTCGTTGTGCACTTTTATACATGGTCTTTCTATAGAAAATTCAGTAGAATTGCAGTAATGCATTTCCCCATTGAAAAAAAATACATTCATTGTGGAACAAATTTGCCTCAAGGTTCATTTTTTCTACAACAGAATTTACTGACTGTATAGATAATGTATACCTGTGAGCAGAGACATCTGTTTAAATTAGTGATACATCAAACATGTTTCTACACCCCCATGGTGATTGTTAATTGCAGATTATTTATACTGTTGTAAACTGTATTTTCAAAAGTCAACCAGGCCAGGAACAAACTTGCCTTGCTTGGGAAAAGAAAACGGTCTTGTCTGGCATGACAGGCGAGGCAGTGATTGTTCACTATGATTCACTTACTGTGATCTCCAGTGTGCAAGGAGGTGAGACGTTGTTGGACATTTACACCCCAACCTGATACTCCCTCTGAGAGGAAGATGGGGACTTCTCGCTGCTCCGAGCTCAAGTATGTGATGAAGAGGGATTCCAAGACTAACAGCACAGTCACTGGCTCTTCTCCATCCCTCTGGGCAAGGCTGGCTCCCATCATGCACTTCTCTGCCAGCACCTCATTGGCTCTGACTGCCTTCTCTAATTGCAAGCACCACGCATTCCCAGAATGCCTCACTCAAGTTTCCAGCTCATAGTTTTTTTCCCAAGATTTTCTTTAAATGGAGTCAGATTAGAAATGTGGTTTAGGGAAAGTGAGAGCTTTGATTTGGAATGAAATAATATGAAATGAAGTGCGAAGTGGGAAACCCTTTATACTTTGCTGTGGTAATCCACAATAACTACTCTCTTCCTTCCAGTTTTCCTCCTCTCATCCCCTGACTATCACCCTTAGTCATGACTTTCTGTAGTTAATATTTTTCCAGACCACCAGAAGAGGGAGACAAAATCGTTTGCTACAGCCCACTTTGATGTTAACGAAAAGGCCCTGCATTTTTACATTTAGTTTATCCAGTTAGATAAGAACTTACAGTTTCCAGGTAACATTTTAATAGAGGAATTAAAATGATGATTTGTAAATAGCACTTTATCTCAATACACAATCTATCTCCACCGTAGCCAGCACATCCTCATGTGTGTAGTTTGATGGATGCTGTATTTGCTCTTGGGCACATTGATCTGTGGGTGTTTGTGGGCAGATTGTATGAATAGCCCTGGTCCTCTCTGCCCACAGTGTTCTCAATCTCTTATGCGCTTTATAACTTGATAGAGACAATGATGAGAGATAGGCTACTGCTATAAGAACATATAGTTTGTCTGTATACTAACACACTGTATTGTTGATGTGCTGTACACAGTAGGCCTACATCACACAAAACAATTGTAGGCTATATGGTATGTTTTAGGCTATTATCAAGATTGGAGGAGGATTTTGCCTCATTTGCAGGCTCTGCAAGCATTTTTTCCCCCTGATAATAAAAGCAGACCCACAATGTTTTAAAGGTATAGCATAGAATACCTCTGAATAAATCGTATTATATTATAATCCAATAACCCAGGGTTTAATCTGTCTAAATGTAAAGGGGCGACAGAGACGTGAGACGTGTGGATCCATGTGCAAGCTTTATTCTGAACATAAGCGATGCCATGGTCTACGGCCAAGGTCGAACATGTCCAACGGTACATGGCTGTTCAGATAAACACAGAGAATCTAGTCCCCTAGTGCTATCGAGGTCGTATACGATCGGCAGACAGAATCACAGGGGCGAGACTAGAGGGATAAATCCAGGGAGACAGGCAAAGATCAGAACCAAGGAAACCTCAATAGCAAGGCAAGCCAGGCAGGCCAAACAACAAGGAAACATGGGCAGGATAACAGGAACTAGGAAAACTAACAGGCTAAGCAATACTCTGCAGTGGGAAGGGATCAGAGTGAGTGTTAAATAGTGAGTGGGTGATGTGAAACAGCTGTGTGCAATCAGGGCTGTGTGCAATCAGTGCAATGAATGATGGGATATGTAGTCCGGGATGATAAGCAACAGTAGGTGTAGTGCGAGAGTCAATGTAATGGAAAGGGTGACCTTTCATGCAGTGTGTAAGCTCTAAGTGAATGAAAATATCCTGCAAAGTTTTAAATCTGAAAGTGCACCGTGTATAAAGTTATTGTCTCTCAAAAGAAAGAGTGGACTCTGAATCATTGAATCCCAAGCTGTTTCATGTTGACCTCAACGTGAAACATTAGCATATTCTTTTCTCTTTTCGCGTTGGTCAGAATGAATATGCAAATTCATTCTTTGCCACTAGGTGCCGCTTTTTGAGCGGAAAAAATAGCGGTTTCCCCCGTAATGCTGTACACAAAGCAGCACTGTGCTCACAAAGGCTGCTTATCAGGCATTACAGGCATGATGAAATGAAAATAAGATCAATCAAACTAATCACCGCAGATTAACGTCATGCAAAGGAGAGGTTTGGAAAAATGAATCGTTTGGGAGTCATTGAGCAAGTAAGGTAAAAATAAATGCATATTATAAGAAAATGAAAGTGTTTTTTGACCTTGCATGCATGTCAACCTGTTGTTGGGGACTCCCAAAACCAAAATATGAACCTTTCATTACCCATAATAGGAGCACAACATGTACAGAGTGTCCCCATTCACTTCCATTGTAAGTGCCTCTCTATAACCCAGATTTTTGCATTTTATAAGAAAAGGAAGTACAAATGAAAATTAATTTTTGTGGTAATCAAAAATACACCACAAGTTCTGAATACACCTCTGAACAAGTGCTTAACCACAAGAATACAACAGAATGTCTAGAAGCGGTTCATGTCAGCAAAAAGGCAAAGGAAGGAATGAATGCTCTTTTTAACAATAAGCACACATGAATATGTTTATTGAAATAGCCTTGAACACTGGCAAAGAGCGCTACAGGCTGTCCTTTCCCTTTACAACCCTCAGCATCACCAGTGGTGGCACACAACCATTGTGTGACCTCAATTTCACAAGGGCCTGATTCTACTACACTACTGATGCACACTTGGAATGGTGTCAGAGGGGGGGAAAAATCACATCTCCTCACATAATTTCCTTGGGCGTATTTATTCACCCTTACTACTTCTCAAACTTTAAAAATACCTGTGCATAAGTGACTGACAGCCCAGCGGAATCAACCATAAGACATCTTACCTTTAAATTGAAAACTGAATTTATTTCACTTCAGACTCCAGATTGAAGCTGCCTTTATGTGCTTATCTTAGACTAGCTTCCCTTATCCAGACGTTAACCGCTCGAAAAGGAAACAGCAAAATTGGTCTGGGTTCAGCCCGAAACCACTTCAAGCATCACCAAGAATGAAGTCTTGACACCTGCGGGTACATTGAACATGACATCACTGTGAATGAGGTTACAGCACTCACCAGTTTTCTGCTGTATATAAATAAAGTGCCTTGTATAACAGTTCTTGACATTTCTACTGTTATATTCAGAATATATATATATATATTTCTCAGAATTGTGACACTTTCTCTCATTAAGCTTCCATAGGAAACACATTTTTGTCAAATTAAGTGCAAAATGACAATTTGTTGAATGTGTCTTTATTATTAAATGCTTTACTATATTCACTGGAACAGTCTGCTAAATCCTGCATTACATCCTAAGTTACAAAGCATGAAGGATGATAATGAGATCAAATCCATTGCTGTATCAGTTGTCACACTGCATGTCCATCTGTATGTACCATATAGAAAATTTCCCCAGTGGACTGATAGCCCATTAGTTCCACACATCCCCCATTTCTCCTCTTTTTCTTTTCTCTCTGTGTTTGTGTTGGGGGATTGGAGTTGCCTAAGGAAGAAACTGTGACATCACTGTAGGTGACCTTGGTTCCCTGTCAGCCACAGCCGTATGGAAACTGGTATGAGTGTGTGCGTATGCGTGCATGTGTGAAAACGTGTGTGTGTGTGTGTGCTCAGGCAGCGAGCTGTGCAGTGGCTGTGAAGCAGAACATTAGCTTAACTTTTGAGGTGCATTTGCCTAAAGCCTGAATGAAAGAGCAAACCTATTCTTCACATGTTATCTTCTCATTTTTGTTCTTATCAAGAAGGTTGTAACCTATATCATAAGATAACTACTTTTAAAACTGACATAAATGCCTGGGTACTGAGCTTAGTAACCACATTGTCAGTGCAATGGGCAAAACCTCTATTTTCATGTAAAAAAAAACATGATCTGAAAATCATCCTATAACCTCTTATGCTACAATATATCAAATGCATTAAAAAAATGGTATAGTCCCTTAACCATGCTTAACAGATTTTACATTTAAAATGAGCAAATAAATAATAAATTATATTCAATAAAATTAATATTTAATTACTCAAAACCAGATTTTCCTGATCCAAAATGAGTCAATACTGAGTCAAGATGCACTCTAAAAAATCTGTAAAAATATGGCACAATGAATTGCATTAATATGATTTTTTTTTAAACTGTTGTTTGTATTGCAAGGTGTTTTAGAGTAATGTCTATAAAATTAATGGATGATGTCCTAGCAGAAAATTATCAGTAGATTTTTTTTTTACTGTGGGCATGACTTTTTAATGACAAAATGAAAAGTACAAGAGACAGGGTCGTGGGTGTCATCTGTAAAGGACCCCAGGCTGGGTCTAAAGTCTATGTCCTGACATGTCACATTTGGATCTGGCAGAGGCATGGACAAACTAATTTTGGCTTAAAGAAACTTACTCCAGCTCCAGAACATGGAACAGATGTAGGATGAAATACAAAACATGACTAGCTAAGTTAGCAAAATTGTGTTATCTGCTTTCACATGTAATGGATATTTATTTGAGCTTAATTTATGAACCACATTAGGCTATCCCACATTCTCTATTTTCTCTATTTAAAAATTGTTTTTAATTGCTTCAACCATTTAGGCCTTCTCACACTCTGTAGCCTACACACTGTAATGTTTTCACTGTAATCAAACAAATGGAGGAGGACTATCGGTTCAGTAACATAGCCATTCTTATTTATTACTTCAGTGAGTCTCCCCTCTTTCCACCCATTCCACATACGCTCTCTCAGTCCCTAGCGGACTGGAAAAGTATTGCAGTCTAGAAATATAATCACAGAACAAAAAAAACAAACAAAAAAAAAAACTGCATTGCCGTTTCAATCTGCCGTGAATGCTTTGATTGCCTTTGTGATTTATTGTGAGATGACCATTGAACAGTGAAAGTCACGCAGTAACCAGCAGCTTCTACTTTTGAATTCTAGATGCCTATTTAGGCTACCTAGAATTCCTATAGAGAATGTAAATGAGCCAATGGGAATTTGAATGTAGCCAGCTATGAGACTAAGAGTGGATTAAGAAAGGAAGAATAGAATATACAATCCACAGGAGATTTTTCTCCAAGGCATTCCCCAGAATCTCACAATAGTTTTCTTTAAGAATGAGAAGTAGGCTTAGAACTCAGATTTGGCCTTTTTACTGTAATAAAGGAATCTATTGGAGCTATGATTGGGTTGATATAAATAAGAACCTAATTCTAATTCTATTATTCTATTATTATACTTAACATGGGGGATTTGTACTGAAAAGTATTCTGGTGTAGAGAGAACTGAACATGAACAACCCCACATATCTGTCTTTTAAAAGTAATGCCTGATCCCTTTTAATTTTTGGAAAGCTAATTTTTTATGTTTTAAGACATGCAGCTCTTTCAATTATTACAGTAGCCCAGACATCAAAGATTTGCCTACATTATTTTCAGTTATTCTGATGAATTGTAAGTAAAAAGAAAATTCAGCTGTCATCTACTCACACAAGTTCATGGCTTTCTGAATATACAATTAAGCTCAATGATATCCCATTTACTATGAAAATTGCAAACTGTGATAAATCTAGCAGTCGGATTAAAACTTCTGCATAGAAACCAGTAAAGAATCCAACTGATCGTATTTGGATAAAAGCATGGATATGGATAAAAGCATCTGCTAAAGTGCATAAATGTAAATGTAATATATGAGCTTGTGATTTTGGAAAGTTCTTGTCGTTTTTGTTTGTGATATGCGTCAGACAGTTCTTGAAGTCTGT
This sequence comes from Sinocyclocheilus anophthalmus, assembly GCA_018155175.1. Lineage (NCBI taxonomy): Eukaryota > Metazoa > Chordata > Actinopteri > Cypriniformes > Cyprinidae > Sinocyclocheilus > Sinocyclocheilus anophthalmus. Next base: position 208,201 of record JADLZN010000271.1, read on the forward strand.
CTGAGACTCAGACCACAGCAATAACAGCTGGTCAGTTGCTAACGGCTTTGTGCTCCTAATCTGTCCACAAATGAATCCTCAAGACATTTGTCCCTTCCTCATCCAGACAGTTGTCTGTTCCTTTTAAATGGTCAAACCATTTATTCAGACAGAAGCATTGGTGCCAAAAATGGCAAGAAATAAAGTCCAGATATATCAGGTGCATATGTGTATATACACAACAGTAGTGGGGAACTAGCAGACTATGGGGAGGATAAAAATACATTTTATTTATAGGCCACACACCATTTATTCTATCATACTTTTGCCTACATTATACGCCTCACAAATTTGGAGCACATCCTTTCAAACCGGGTTTATGTGGGGTTTTGAAGCTTGTTGAGTGAATGCTCACACATTTTCTGTGTGTGACAGCTCATGTAAAACTGGCCTAAGTCTGCATTGGCTTGTTACCAGACATGGTGACCTGAAAATGAGTGACTCTATAGACACAGGAAGTGAGTGGAGCGGTTTTCATTCATTTATGAAAACCCAAGGATAAAGCAGCCTTTCGGGCATTTATGCTTTAATAAACCATGTCGACAAGAAACACTAATGACAGAATACCATTCAATGAGATAATTACGTCAATAATGAGTAGATGTCATAACATAAACAATGTTGAGCAGAAGGGACAAACTCAATTGGGCATGTTTAAATGTGGATGGTTATATTATGTCACAATATGAATCTTTTTCCTTTTTTTTTCAAAAAGTGATTTTAATTTGACGTGAACAGATGTGTGGCCATCTATCTGATGAATAGTAAAACAAAAGGGAATATTTGCTGTTTTGCAAAGGATCTCAAAGTCGAGTTTAGCCTAAGGCCACATCCTCTTTAGTGTCATTCTGATGAGCTGCTCCCCACACAGCCTGGCATCACTTCAAATCATAATCAAAATTCACTCTAAGGTCAATGGATTTTTCAGAGTTAAAAGATGCAGTATGTTTTCTTTAGAACCTTTTCAAGGTAAAAATTTACACACGAAAATGCAGGGCATACATTATTTTATTTAGTCTGTTATCAGATATGAAAAGGACTTCATTCATAGGCCCACGCTGTAAAAAAAAATATTTTCAATTAAAAAAAAAACACAACAACAAACAGTAGTTACTACAACTACAGTTATGAATAATATATGACAGGATAAAAATAAATAAATAAAATAGCAAAATAATTGCTACTAGGTGATCAGCAAATAAATAAATAAGTGGACATATTGATTTATTCTATTAAATATTGATTTGAATTGATTTTGAATGATCTTACCCAAATATTATCTTACATATTCTACAAAAAAAAAATATTGCAGAGATGTAAGGCCTGCGATACCTACACTTCCAATCTTTGCACTTGACTACTTGTCTAATTATTGTACATGACTGTATTTCCTGTATTTGCCCCAAGTGTTCAAGTGGGCATGATAACCACAACCATGTGTACAACTTTTGATTACCCAGTTCAAATTTTTTACATTTTTTAAAGAGATTTTGTTATGCATTTCGATTGTCAGCACTATATTTTGACTGTCAGCACCTTAACAAAAAAACATTCTAAATATCTGTTTAGTAGTTCCTATGTGACAGACAACACAATTGAATTGTGGCACTTCTAATTAAAGTGAAAACATATATAACACGTATAACCAGGGCCGGCCCGTGGCATAGGCGGAATAGACAAATGCTAGGGGCGTAAAAAGTTTTAGTTTTTTTTTCATTACCAATACTATGATTTAAAAATATTACAAAAAAGCGATCGACCCACAAAAACATAACTATTTTATTGCTCTCCCGACTCACCCCGGTTCGATGCCTGATGAATCTTCCCCCGCACAGCCGCACTTCTACATACATCAGTTACCTGATTGTGATAGATGTTCACTAATAAATTACTACTATGTCAAAAAGACCGAAGCCCTCTGCCCAGGGAAGAAAAAAAAAGAAAGAATAGAAGACGAAAAAAAAAACAGGACAAAGACAGAGGAAATGTGATGTAATAAATGTCGATCATATAAATAAACTAGATGAGGTAAAAGTGTGTGAATAAACTTTATAGAAAGCCTAGTCTAAAAGTTTAAAAAAAGGTCTGGAGTTCCAGAGGTCCGAGATTTTTCGTGTCACATGATAACACGTTTTAATAATATTTTTATGCTATAGTTGTGTAGTATTGGGTATTTATTGTATTTTTAATTTGAATTGGCTAATTTAGTAATGTTTGTATATAACTGGGCTTAAATGTATTGTACATTATTAGTTCAAGTTAGTTAATACATTCACTAATGTTAAAAAATGATACCTTATTGTAAGTGTTACCGTTTCACTATCATCAGCTTTTTTTAAATAAGAAAATGCAACACCCATTAGTCACATATACTCCTACATTTCTCTCTTCATATGCACTTTTGAAATATCTAGCCATGCAGTTTCTGTGTGAATGTTTAAACACAATGATTATTGGTGGAATGGGCTGCGAGGCAAGGGGCACCAGGTAAAATCTTGCCTAGGGCAGCAAATTGGCCAGGGCCGGCCCTGAGTATAACAAAATACACAGACTCATCTCTACTCCAATACAATATACATTTTACTACCAATAATATCTAATTAATTTAACGTACATTGGAAAGGTTTCCTCAAAATCTTGCACTTTTGGGAAATATGAGTTCCTGAACATGATAAATGATTTGATGTGCTTAGCCTCAAATATTGCCTGAAAGTGTTTTTTGGGGGGGGATAGGCTGGAACACCAGTTTGAAATTAATTAATTAATTAATGTTTTTTTTTTTTAGACAATCAACTTTTTACTTTACAACACAGCTTTTAGCAGCTGTATGAACTGTATGACGGCACCCATTCACTGCAGAAGATCCATTGGTAAGCAAGTTATGTAATGGGTAACACTAATAAGTATACAATAATAAATTAACAAAATATTGTTTTATAGTTTATTCATAGTTTATAAACTGTAATTAATGCATTAATAGACTCTATACAAATTGTAACTTCTGTCACACTTTATTTTACAGGTGCCAATTCCCACCATTACAAACCATGACCTATGGTACCTAATTTACTGCGGCTTTTTTGGGTATCACTTTATTTTAAGGTGTCCTTGTTAGACGTTACATGTACTTATTATTATAATAACAATAAATTATGCATAATTACATGCAAGTAACCCTAAACCAAACCCCCATCCTAACCCTAACCATAAGTGCATGTAGTTAATTAATTACTCAAAAAAAATGCTGGGTTAAATACAACCCTGTCTTGGGTAAAATATGGACAAACCCATTTTTTAACATGTATATAATACACATGAACAGGACAACCTTCAAATAAAGTGTGACCATAGTTGGTAAGGTTAAGGAGAGGTATTGGGTATGATTAGGGATGTGGAATACGGTCATGCAGAATATGTGCTTTATATACTAATAAATAGCCAATATGTTAATAATAGGCATGCTAATAAGCAAATAGTTAATAGTGAGGATTGGTCCCTATATTAAAGGGCTACCGTAAGTTCTTCATGTATTATCACTGTAATTAACACAATTATTATTATTAATTTGCTTATTATTAAAAGTAAAAGAATTGTTAATTGCTAATAAAGAGTGAGTAGTTCTCATTTTAGATTAGGTCACGGAAAATGGGAAATTACTGTGCTATAAACCAAATTAAAGTGCTATAAACCAAGCTTTATTGAACATTAGTTGCCTTCATATTCAATGTCCCTTAAAATGTGTACAAATTAATTTAGGACCCACACACATTTGCATATGTGGTTTCTGTTATGGGTAGGTTTAGGGTTAAGGGACACAATATACAATTTATAAATTGTAAAAACCATTATGTACATACTGTACTGTATGTAAAAGTAGCTAAAGGTTGGTGTACAGCACTTAATCAATGACATTTTCCCATTTTCCATGACCTCATCTAAATTTACAACTATTTATGGTTAGTAAATTGTTAACAAAGCATTATCTAACTCTTTACGTATGAACTCATTTAAAAAAATAATAATTTGGTTCATTACAGTGACGATGCATTAAGAACTCACTATTTGTAAAGATTCTATTAATGAATTAACTACAGTTTATAAACCATGAATTAACTATATAATAGTTGGCAAATAATCTGTAAGTATAGGCTACTTTATTAGTGTATACTACTTATTATAAAGTGTAACCAGGTAAGGCCAAATTTCCTCAAATCTGCTCCGATTAAGAAACGAGCTCATCTAGCCTACATCTTGGTCCCAGTGAGTACATTTTTAACAAATTTTCATTTTTGGGCCAACTATTCCTTTATTAACTAAATAACGTAAAATGCAATAAAACAGGTGCAGAACTGATTGCTGCTCCGGTCTGTTTTCTACAAGTGACTAGTATTTACTTAAATGATAAAAGCATAATAGCAACAAAATACATCTGCTGACTTAACTGACATTCATCTTATCTCTGATCTTTCTCATTTGTGCACTAGTGTCTTGTTATAAATCCCAGCTTGGTAAAACCACTACTGCAGAAAAAAAATAATAATACTCCAGCCATCCAGCCAATGGAGGACTGCGGGGCGGAGAACGCTCTGCAATTGAACTAAAGGACCGCAGGCAGCTGTACACGAGCATCCTCTATTCTACACACGCGCCCACATCACACAGTCAATGGATTACACCTTCTCTCTCCAAGTGCAACACCATCTGACCGTATACCCGTCACACTTATACGAGGACTACAGCTTAGAGTTACAGGTATGTTTATAAAAACCAAGTCAAAGTCTGTGCTAGTTTGTTTAGCGGTGATACGCGCGGCTCCAAACTAACCCTTCTCTCGATACTGTTGGAGATACTTGTTAAACACACTAACAACATTAGTAGACCGATACCTCGTACTCTAAAATGAATTGGCGGCGTTACACTTTCTCTGATTTCTTGACGCTGTGACGCACGAAAGCCAGTTGTAGCGCGAATTGGATGAATGTGTGGCGTGCTGTGATGTTTACATGATAAGGGAGGGACACAGGAACAGTAAATACACTTCATAGTATCATACCTGGCGTTTAATTTGAGAGACCTCATCAGTATCACTTTCTTAAGCTTAAGCAGCGGTGACCCCAAAAAGGTACATTTCTGTGGCTCGAGGCAGTGTTGACAGATTGCTCTCGGTTTCGTCAATCTCACAGCTGTTTCATTTACTGCAAACGATCAATTATGTATCACTGTACAGTCCTGAGAACCCCGTCGATGCGGACAGTGTCCGTTTTCAGTCAAGTGCAATCTTCGTTTTCACCTGTTGTGATCTGTGTAATTTACCGAGACAGTTTGATTGTAGTAGTGTCAACTCTTGAATATATGAGGATTTAATGTAGTGCCTTGGGCAATTGTGGGATTATTACCTGTCCTTTATTTAGCCAAGAGAACGACCAATTGATTTAGACTTATACAATGTGCAGTCTAGGAGACATGCTAAAACAATTCTGCAAAGCAAATTAGTTTAGTTTTGTGCATATAGGCTATTATTGATTTTCAGAATCCTTGTTGATTGAATGATCTTACTTAAGCAGGTTTTCTTTACAATTTGCAGTCTTATGTACTAGAAGACATGTTAAAACAATACTGCAAAGCAAATTAGTTTAGTTTTGTGCATATAGGCTATTATTGATTTTCAGAATCCTTGCTGATTGAATGATCTTACTTAAGCAGGTTTTCTTTACAATTAGGGTACAGGTTGTTCTGTACTGTACATTGAATACATAAAGAAAAGAAGCAGAATGTTTTATAAACTTTTTCATTTTTACAGTCTTTGTAAGTTTAGTAGACACTCCGTAAAAGCACTATTGCCCACATATGTAATCTTAAGTTATTTTAATGCATGTTTTTTTCATAATATTTTATTAACAGTTTTAAAAATATCAACAGTTATTTTCCTGTTTATTACTATAAAGCTGCGTTGAAAGAGTGTGTATGTAATGCATCATATAAATAAATGTGACTTGACTTGCTTTGAGGAACTGAAGAACAACCATTGGTGTTTGTTTTATTTTTCTAGTCATTGTTATTAAGTTAAATAATGCATTAAGCATTTTCTTATATACGTGTTTATCCATTTGTTTTTGTACATTAAGCCTTTGAAATGAGACTGTCCCTTTAAAGCTTCTCCTCCAGGTGCTGCTTAGATCATCTTTGTGCGGAACAATGGTAGCATTAATATTCTCTTTCATATTCCTTGGAGTGCAAATACGTGACACAAAAGCAGATGTCTTTTTCGTAATAAGTGGCTTACCTTTTCTTTAACCCTGGATATGTACTTTGTCCGCTACAGATGACATTTGCTGTAGTTAGTGAAGAGCCAAATCTCATTCCTTTAGTTTGAACTTGTCTATTTGTCTGTATTAAATTCTATAATTATCATTTAGGATTAGAGATGAGAAATGCATGATAAGTTTTCATTTTTAGCCATTCATTAGTGTACTGTCTAACAAGCTGGGCTAATAAACAGTTGTAAGGAGAGAGCAGAGAGAGAGAGTAAGATGTGAATTATTGATGTTTTCTTGACACTCTTTTTCTGTGCAGAGAAAAGAGGCTCATCTTCAATTTTTGTTATTATGGCATGTTTACAAATTAGCAGTCTCTGCCTGCCAGCTAGCCAGTGGAAAACAGTATAAGGGGAGCGGAATGCCAGATATAACAGCATCACTCTTATTGCATTCATTCATTATAGATAGATGCATCATAGTCCGAACCGTCCCGCTTTAGTGTGGTTTTCAGTGATAAGGGAGTAGAACAACTTCAAAGTTTGCTAAATTGAACATTATTTCCCGTCAGCATTCACACGTGAGCCTCCCTGCCTCATGCAATGTTTTTAAAATCAAGCCATTTTGTCAGTATTAGGGGCAATGAAATTGCACAGCGGTGGGTGGTTGGTTTGTTTAAACTGTCAGAGAAAATCATCCGTGCACCACAAGGTGGCTCTGTTAGTGTAGAATCACCTCAGAATTACCTCTGGTTGGACCTATTTTTTCAAGACTCCTGTGCAAAGCCTGCCATACTTACAGTGGCACATTCTGTTGAGGTTCATCTTTGTGGACTGTCCTTTCCACAGCAATGGAGAGCCGTAATAACATCAGAATTTGTGATAAAATCTGAATAATTGAGATTTCAAAAGAGCCGTTGTTTAGATTATGATGTAAATCTTAGCATACATAATTTGTAATAACGAACAGTTTTCAACTCTTTGAGACGTACCTTTAAAAAAGTTATATTCTAACATGAAAAGAGAAGAATCTTCTGTCTCCATAATCAGAGCAACCTAATTCGTCTCCCAGGACTTCTGAGGCAGAAGTGACAGCCCATTGCCTCTCCAATACTGTTTTTCCATTGGGAGGGACAAAGCCTTGCCAAAGCACAGGGATATGATATGATATTATCTTTCACAATCCATCTCCATTTCTGCTCACAGGCATTAAGTAGCAAAGCTGAGGTTTAGACTCCCAGCAATATTTACAGCAATACTAGCTATCCTCAATGCACCATGAATACATATGCTGATTAAAAACCTCCTAGATTCCAGACATGTTCTTATTTATTGAAAATAGGATGTTGTCTAGTTATCTATTTTATAAAATAGGTAGACAAATTCAGTTGTTTGTCTAAACATACCCCTTATATCAAATTGTATTATATTGCTTATCGGAAGTAATGGTTATTAGCTTTGAAGGAGTGAGGAAGGTGTCCTTTATATGAACCTTTCCTTCATTTTATCGGATGTTGTTGCAGTCCATGGGTTTCTAGTGTGATGAAGAAAATTCGTTTTCTAATTTAATCGAATTTATAATACATGGTCCAGATAAAAAGCCCTATTCTAGTATGAGGAAGACACGTTTGTCATGTGGTTTCACACTGAGGGTGTATATTCTTAGCTGGCATTGAAAGCACCCTGCAGCTATTAAAGGTGCAAAAAAAGGTAGCTCTAAATGAAATGGCACAGTGCATAACCAGTGGTGGTGTTCAAGGTCGTCCTTACACCCAGTGAATGCATTGTCGGTTAGAGAACCTTGCAGTTCATGTTCTGAACTGTTCTCCAATGAACAAGTAAACATTGCAAAACATGATTTGTGTAGAATTAAATCAAAAAGTCACATTTTGCTTTGCTTTGGGCTAGGCTGATTCATAGTTCAGGTGTGAAAGAGGAGTGTACTCTTCTATTAAACTTACATTACAGAATTGGAATGGTGTTTCCATATAATGTCTTGGAAACTGGATAAAGATTCAGGTTACACTGTTGTATGATAAAACAATTTATTGCAAAAATGCATTTTTTCGTCCAGTTTGAGTGCATAATTGTATGAGTTTGCAAAACTAAAAAATGCTGCTTTTGTGCAGTTGTAAAACAAAAATTATTGGAGTATGATTTACAAGAAAAGATTATTTCAGTTATATTATATTCTTATGTTTAATTTAATATGTTACTTGGCATGTCTTTGTAATTGTTTGGAAAATTCAGTACAGTCAAATTAACCCTTAGTGTAGTGGATCTCAATCTTCAATGATATTCAAAGCCTACATCATTTTGAAGAATTTCCAAGTAATCTTGAAGCCCCCTAGTGGGCCCCAGCCTGCTGGTTGAAAATCACTGCCCAAGTGTATAGTAGAGATGCAATGATATTCAAATTCTGGCCGATACAATAAGTCTGATAATTATTTTCTTGTACTATTATTTACTTTTTCCCCCCATAGAAATTAATTAGAGATAATTGGCAGATCCCCTGCAGCATTGCCACAGGCCCCCTAAGGGTCACACACCTTCTGTCTCTCTGGTTTTGTTTTTTTGCTCACATGAGGCCCATCTGAATGTTGCACGACTTCCAATTAAAGCAGTAGAACAGGATAATGATGTTTGACCTTCAGCTGGCCACAGGGAAGAAGCAATGAGCAATGTTTTTGCTTTGAGAAATGAACTGACATTGAAGCAGAAGAAAAATTGCAAAGGTGAGGAGGGAAATAAGTGGATAAATATTAATCCTTTAAGTGAATCAGTAATAATGTTTTGTGTTGTTTTAAGATGTGCTTAAAATGTCAGATATGTAATCGGTTCTATTGTAAGTAGGGCTGCAACAACTAATTTATAAAATCGATAATTATCGATTATGAAAATCATCAACAACGATTCTCATTATCGATTAGTCGGGTCTACCCACAGTGCACGTCCAACTTCAGCCAGTTGCGTCAAATTACAGCACTGAATTACGCATTTCTATGGACAAAATGCATCTAAAAATGGTGGAGGAAACAGAATTGATGCTGCCGCGAGAGTTACGTGATCCAAGCTGCCCAAAACATGAGAATTCTTTATTTAAGCTTTAAAGGGGTCATAGGATGTTACATGCACTTTTACAAGTTGTTTGAACTGAAAGGTGTGTTGGTAGTGTGTGTACACAACCACCCTATAATGATAAAAATCCACCCTGTGTTTTTTTAAAAAAATCGTTAAATTGTTACCCGGTCTCAGAATGCGGAGAGCCGATCTCAGATGCCCGTTCTGGTGTGACGTCACAAAGACAGGCCCCTCCCACGATAGTTGGATTGGACCAGTAGCGTTCGGCAGCAGACTGGACTGGTGTCTTATCCTCAGTAACCGGCCTGGGTGAGGGAGGCGTCATTCAGGTCTGCACTACGCACTTCACCGTACCGGAGCGATGTAGACAGAGAATGACTCTAACAAGCAATTGAGTGTTCTGGGTTGGATGAAGTATGATACAAGCACAGTCGTGCATTGACTCCCTGGACTCTGAGCTGCTGAGAGCTCGAGGTGGATTGTCGTTTGTTTTTGAAAGGAATGCGCCGATCCCGATTTGCTTAAATGCGTTTATGTTCGCGTGAATCATTCATGATCCTGCCTCTTCTACAGAAGAAGTGAGTATAATGTTTGTAATGAATCTTTGCAAATCGCCATTCAATAATGTGCTAATTTGCAAGTTTCACGATGAATGCGGCTACAGTAAACAGTCTCTCTGAAAGCAGCTCAGAAGGGAGGGGCGGGGTCAGCATAGCTCATTAAAATTTTAAGGAAAATGCTACAAAAATGGCTTGAACTGAAATGAGCTGTTTTTGACAGGGTAAAAAAAGGTGTTTTTACATTACCATTGAAAAATTTTAACCAAACTATGTTACAGACTAGGGTCGAGGTCACACACACAAGACCAAAGTATCATATCAACTTGTGGAAAATGGGCATCATATGACTCCTTTAAGCTGAAGCATCAGCGAAATGGCTTGCCCTGTCAGGCGCTTTGGCAGAGGATGCGTGTGCATCCTCAGCGCAAAAAAAACTTTCAGTTGACGGTCATATCCTTATCTGTAAATGTCACAAATTCACACGAGCATTTCCATTTTTGCATAAAGGTCCGTCCTGACAGTCCGTGTTAAGTTTGAATCTTTACTGAATGAGCGGCGGGCGCGTTCACGCACGTCAGACAGACGGAAAAGAGAGACAATAATCAGCACAAAAACATTTTTTGTGCTGAAATATCTGTTGTTGAAAATTAAATCGAGGTTTAAAGGTAAACATGCATTGCGAGTATTTTATGAGAGTAGGAACTGTAAGGGGATAACAGCGTGTAATTGTCTGAATATAAATACCAGAAGCTTCATAACCGCCTTTTACAGGATAAAGAAATTATAGTAAGACGTGACTGTGGTCAAAGTGAACGTGTGTTCCTGAAGAACATTACTCTTACCTATTGGTTACAACTGAGTTTGTGATTTTATTCGTCTTTATCATCTTTATTATTATTTTAATTTTTAATGCAGAGATTTAAACTATATTCACTATATACAATGCTTAACAAATTTATTAAAACAAATGTATGTAAGGTTTTTAACAAATTATAGTTTGTGACACTGCTGCTCTAAACTAAAAGTCCTGGTGATTACCAAAATCATTTTTTAGCTTTCTGTATTGGTTAGTCCTCCAATATGTGTAAGCTCTTTAGTAACAGTAGTAGGCTATAATAATGCTATAATATAATTATTGCTGTTATCTATGAAAGAAAGGCAGAGAGCTTTATAGTGTTTTTTTTCAGATACCCAATTACAGTCAAAAAGTACAAACAATGCCAGCAAGAATGCAAGCTATGAAGGGCATAGGAGGCCATTTTTGTTATGTGAATAAATACTATTTAGTTGTTTAAGTTTATTTGCCCAATAAATGACAATAACATTTTTGATTTAAACAACATGTGGTGTAAAGGATTTCCTATAAATGGGTTTTTTCCCCAACTAATCAATTATCAAAATAATCGTTAGTTGCAGCCCTAATTGTAAGTTAATTGCAAACAGGTCTAGCTCACCAACCAACACCGCATTTAAATGAGTTAGATGCTGGGTTTTTGTAGCATGGCCACATTATTACATAAAGCCGTCTTAATTTACCCCATGATAATCACCCACCGTGACAAATGTATTATCTGCTGTCAGGAACAGGTCGCATCCCTTCATCACGCTACAGTAAATTCTATCACTGCTCCTCTGCACATGACAGCAGATGTTTTCCCCATCCCCTGGACACATAACACCACTGTCGTCTTCTGTAGGATGGTGGAAAAAGCATTTTGTACTATGACCACATAACAGCCCATGTCCATGATGCATCCAAAATTCATGAGTCTTGCAAAGAGAGATACTTTGTTCTTGTGCATCGAAACATCTGCTGTGTAAAAGAATCTCCTCTGTCGCTTTATTTTGTAAACCATCGGGGGTCAGGAGTGGACCCGTCCCACCCAGCATTTGGCTTATGAAGCTGTTCGTGGAGTTGGTGAGAAGTCAAATAGCATCATTTTCCTCTCATTATTTACCTTGGCACATATTGTACACAGGTTCTGAATTATCCATAAGAACTCCAAGGGTAGTTTCAAAGCCCTGTCAGGGAGGCTAAACAACTGTGTGAATACAACACAACATTAGAAAGATTAGCAGATGAGAACAGGCAGATGCTGAGCAGTGCAAGGCTCTCTTTTCTTTCTTTTACATTATTTATCTTATTTTCTTGAGACATATCTTCTTCTGTCAGTCCTGTTTACGCAGTATGAGGAGCTACTCAGGATGTGTTATTTTGTTTAGGCAGAGGGGAACAAATCTTGTTTTTTACCCTGAAGTTTTGTTTGCTTTTGGCTGCTTATAGACCTACTTAAGGGATGTTGATTCTGAACTTAACTTTTGCAAAGTGTCACCAAGTTATATAAAACATGGTTTTGATATTATACTTTTTTAAATCCAGCTTTATAGTGATCTTGTGTTTCTGTCTGCTCTTGAAATGATCATGATAAACTGGAGTTCAGTAACACTCCTGAGAGATGTGCATCCCATTTTATCTCTGTGCTTTCATGAATATTTTGTCTTTACACTTTGCTATAAGCTTTTGTCTTAAGTTTGTCCCAATTTTCAGTTGAGTTATGTATGCTTCTGTTTAGAGTTGATCTTTTAACTAATGTTATCGAGTTTAGATGAAAAGAAAAAAGCTGTTTTACTGCATTTTTGATCAAATAAATACAACCTTTGTGAGCATAAGAACCTTAAAAAAGATTTTAAACATTTTACCAACCCTAAACTTTTCAATGGTAGCATGTATACTATACTGTATATAGTTAGTCAATATTGTTAATAGTCATTCAAACAATTAAATTATTATAGCGTTAAAATTGACAATCAGTCAGTTTTGACAAACAATTAACAGTTTGGAGTTGCTGTAATTTAATGAATATCATCCTGCTCAAGACCCCTCATGCATCAGTTCATTAAAATCCAGTCTCGTACTCATAATGTATGATTGCAGCACACTCATTGATAACTATATCATTGTTCATTTCACTCTGTTTTTTTTTTGCATTAGGACAATCTAATACAAAACCATAAAAGTTGTTTTTCCACGGCTACCTGCTGCCTATGGTAATTCTTCTTATTAATATAGAGGACACATAGACATTCTCCCTGTGATTCCAGTTGCTTTTCTCTGTGCATTGGGATGTGTTGCCTCAGAATGCTAATGAACTCAAGTAGGACATGAGGACATTACTCAGCAACCAGCACTGATGTGTTTGCATGCCTGTTAAAGCACCAGCAGGGATTGGAAACGTACTGATTTGGTTAATATTCTGCTGTGTTTTGGTGAACCTTTTAGGCCATTTAAATCACTAGAAAAATAGCCAAATGCAATATACTCACGAATAAGTGTGCTGCTGTTTTGAATATCACTTTTTGGCCTTAGGGTCGAGGTCAAAGAATCCAAAGCACCAAGCTGGAATGGAGATTATGAGCGGAGCGACAGTTATTTCCTGCAGTTTTAAAGAGTTAGTGAGATCTGAAAGTGTTTTTGCTGTGTCTGGACTTTCTTCAGCTGAAGTGACAGTAGAAGACCTTGAAGCAGCTGGCGTCCAGCTCAGTACCTCCCCTCACTGATTACAGCACACCTTTGACAGCCAGAACATTTGTCAGGGCCGCCCACTGCACTGCCCTCTCTGCACTTCCTGCTGCAGCCCACGTGCATGCTCCTCACTTTGGACACACATGCGCAGTATTTCTCCAAATTATATTTCGTCTTCTTAGACTCAATGCAGTCTTGTGTGGCTTGGGAGTTTGAGTGATTGGACGGTATCTGTTCACTCGGCTTTGCATAGTCTTGTTTAGATGATGATTTGGACTACATGGAAAAGTATTAACAAATACAGTTCAGTGGAAAATGTAATAAAACGTACACTACTGTGCAATGTATATTAAATATATTATTGTTGTTATAATGTTTTTTAATAACGTTCTGGTCACACTTTATTTTAAGTATGAAATAAAGTGCAATTCTCGACATTAACAAACCATTAACTGCGACTTTTGCCTCAAACTCGTTTAGGTATTGGGTAGGATTAGGGATGTAGAATATCGTCATGCAGAATATGTGCTTTGTAAGTGACTATATAATATGTAGTCTAATTTTGTTATTTTATAATGGCATGCTAATAAGCAACTAGTTAATAGTGAGAATTGGTCCCTATTAGGGATGCACCGAATGCTCCGGCCAACGAAAATTATTCGGTCAGATTAAGGGTTTAAAAAGACAGAATAAATTGTACCGAACAATGACGTGACGCTATCAAATAGAGGCCCGCGCTAATCCAGCAAACTAGTGATGGGAAGTTCGGATAATTTTACCGACTCGGACCTTTGAGTCTCGTTCAGCAAAATGAACGAATCTTTTTTCGAGTCATTCGTTACATTGCGTTCTTTAGCAAAATAGTAATTAAAAGGTTACCGGGCCGGGGGGGGACAGTGTGTTATCCCTAAAAATGTTACGTGTTACTCAAACGTTGATCACACTACAAACAGTACAAAACTGCTTTAAGAAACAGAAAAGATTAATTCATTTTTTACCTGGGTCTTCAGTCTATGATTAGTTCACCTCACCTCTTATTTGACAAGTCTTCGGGTTTGGGCTTATGGGGCTGTCACGTGATGAATGAACGACTCAAACCCGAAGACTCGAGAGATGAAATAATCAATTCTCTTTACGGCTCAGACTGCATTAGTTAAATTTATGGGGCTGTCACGTGATGAGATGAACGACTCAACAAGAAGACTAGAGAGATGAACTAATAAATTATTTTCCGGCTCAGAATTGCATTGGTTAAGCTTATGAGGGCTGTAAGTGATGAACGAACGGACTCGTTGAAAAACCGAAGACTCGAGAGCTTTTGAACTAATCAATTCTCTTCCGGTCAGACTGCATTGGTTTAAAGCTTATAGGGCTGGTCATGGTATATACGAATCGAGATCTGGAATAAAAACGAAAGACTCGAGAGATGAATTATCAATTCTCTTTCTGGCTCAGACTGTTTTGGTTAAGCTTATGGGGCTGTCACGTGATGAAGGAACGACTCAAACCCGAAGACTCGAGAGATGAACTAATCAATTCTCTTTCCGGCTCAGACTGCATGGTTTAAGCTTATGGGGCTGTCACGTGATGAATGAACGACTCAAACCGAAGACTCGAGAGATGAACTAATCAATTCTCTTTCGGCTCAGACTGCATAGGATAAAGCTTATGGGGCCGTCACGTGATGAACGAACGACTAAAACCCGAAGACTCGATGGATGAACTAAACATTTCTTTTTCCGGCTCAGACTGCATTGGTTAAAGCTTATAGGGCTGTCATGTGATGAACGAACGACTCGGAAAAACCCGAAGACTCGAGAGATGAACTAATCAATTCTCTTTCCGGCTCAGACTGCATTGGTTAAAGCTTATAGGGCTGTCACGTGATGAACGAACGACTTGGAAAAACCCGAAGACTCGAGAGATGAACTAATCAATTCTCTTTCCGGCTCAGACTGCATTGGTTAAAGCTTATGGGGCTGTCAAGTGATGAACGAACGACTCGGAAAAAACCGAAGACTCGAAGAGAGATACTAATTTACATATTCTTTACGGCTCAAGTCGTGAATTGGACTGTAGTAAGCTTGGTGGCTGTCACGCTGATGAACGAACGAATCGGAAATAAGTCCCAGAAGACTCGAAACACGGGTGATCACTACTTTGACTAATTCCAGTACAGAACCTATATGATGTTGCTCATGCGCGACTGAACGAATCACTCCCCGAGACGACTCGGTCTTCCCGAGTCACATTAAAGATTTGTTCAAAATGAACGAATCGTTCAAGAATGACCCAACACTACAGCAAACATGACGGCAGTGTGGAAACAGCTGTCCGAGAAAGACGCAAAAATCATTACAAGCACCGACAGTGAGAGACTGTTTAGTACTGCATCGCATGTCTCCGATGAGAAGAGGAAGGGTGGTTGTTGCTGGTTACTGTATGATGATTAAAATCGTGAAATGCCCTTAAACAATTAAATAAACTGCAGAATGTTATGTTTTCTAATACACGCATGAATTGCATGTGTTCAAACAGCGCTGCACGAGCTCGCGGCGGCAGGGTTCAAAGTCCAAAGCGCGAGGGAAATCTGGGCTGAAACTGTTACTCGTCAGCTGCTCAGTAACATTTTTATGAATTTTTACAAGGCACGTGACAATGCGATACGTGCAACAAACGTCTTCCCAAATTCGTAATGAGAATTATTTGTCAAAAAAAGAAGCATTGAGGTCTTCCTGTGCGTTTCCGCCAAAATAAAATGTGAGAAAAAGCAAGAACTCTTATCAACATTAATAAATGTTATTATTGTAATTTTACTGTTGTTCTGTAAAAAAAAAATAAAAAAAGAAAATAATCATGAAAATAATTACAACAGCTCTATTAAAACATTTATTGTAACATTTACACATAATGTTCAGACTAGGATCTATAATATTTTCTAATGTTTTAAAATAAGTCTCTTCTGCTCAGCAAGGCTGCATTTATTTGTAAGTCAAAATACGTGCCTGATTCAAGAAGGGGGTCTAAAAAAAGGCCAAAAAATATTATTTTACTAACGTAAATTGTTTAAGTTAAGTTGTGTTATATTGGTATAATGTCTGCTAGAATGCTAAAAAAAATTCAGTCTTAAGTAAATATTTTTAAATTGTTGTTTTGTAAATGATTTTTTTCTTTGAAAAGCAAGACAAAACAGTAAAAATCACATTTTAGCTATTTCATTTATGCAATGGTGAAAAAATTGGCAAAATGGGGGAAAAAACTTGAAAAACCGTGTTCGGTATTCGGCCTTCGGCCCAGTGTTTCATTTTGTTCGGCTTCGGCCAAGAATTTTCATTTCGGTGCATCCCTAGTCCCTATACTAAAGTGCTACCAATATTCTTATAATCAGCACTCATTGATTTGGTGCTCAATAAATAGTTTAATGTTGGAAAGAGTTGTAAAATCTGAACTTTCCATTAAAGCTTTCCGTGCAAGTTTGAAGGTCCTTGGCAGTCTGAAAATCTGTTGTAGACTTTCTTGTTTTTATCAGCAGAGGAGTTCGAGTCAAGTTATTTTTATTTGTATAGTGCTTTTTGCATTTTGTTCTGTGGTCCATGTTGTGTGACAGCAGCTAAGGCAAAGAAGGTTTTTGATTAAAGATTATGAAAAAATCTTTTGAATAACACGCACTGATAAACTGTGCACACTAAAGCCAGAGACATTTTATTATGAAAGGAAATAGGGTAACTTTTTATTATTTTGCCTTTTAATCACATTCACATGGCAAATAAGTAAAGGGGAAAACTCTTCAACTCTGTCAGCCCCATTCCTCGCTCTAAGCAGGCCTCAGACTGATTAATAATGCAACTGTTTTTTAGATGTGTGCGGTGTGTATGTATGTGTTCATGAGAGCGATGAAGCTTGGCTCCAGTGATGGTATTTTGCCTATTTTGTTCTGTTGAATTTATGCACGGTTTCCTCAGAGAGGGAGCGTGAGCTCCTCTCCCCACACCCTCTTTCGACTTCTTCTCTTTTCATTCCCTGTCCATTCCTCCCCTATTCTGCAGCAGCTCTGGTTATCTTTTATAGTTTTTTTATCTTCATCTCTGCAAACTTATGCTGCTGGAATGCCTGTGCAAACTTGTTGTCTGAATTCAGCACGTCTACAGTCCTTTGTTGGAGAAGGTTGCCTTTTCTCTGACGATGGGCCACAAACAAAATGAAGTTGAAAAACCATGCACAGTATCCTTGGTGTATGGTTTTGCAGATGAATCACAATTTACAACAACAAAGTACTTTCCACATGCCCCTCAAAGTATGAGATCAGAGTGTCAGAAAAAATATAAAAGTATAAAAAATTAGAAAGCGCAACTGAGCACTATTGAAGATTTACCTGAGCTCTAAATCTGATGAAGATTTAGAAAATATCTAGATTAGCAACAGCCTGGGATAGATTTGAGCTACTGAATGGAAGATTATAATAATTTTATTTGAATAGCTTGAATATGGTAATGGTGTGATATCTATGTATGCATGAATTTAGCGTAACAAACTGACTCTATTTGGAAACTACTGAGTATGTTTATTTATTCTGTCTTCGAGAAGTTGCAGTAATTAGCATTTGCAAATCAGGCCATGCTCAAAATGTGAAAATCCCAGTGTCTTAATCTGCTGGCATGAAAATTCACCCATCTTTTAAAATGCATGTTATTGATCTAATTGTGAATGATTCATCCATGCATTTTCCATTTTTTTAAAACATTTGTTTTGAACCCTGTAATTTTTAATCAAAATATCATACCTTGATCTTCTGGTGAAACAAGACTAAAGTATGGCGGACTTTCATTTAGTCTGCTTAAACCCCGTACCTTTCTTACAATCAACTGCATTCATGTCTGCCTCCATCTAATCAACAACTGATAGATAAATCTTTTACTCTTTCACTCTTTCGATCATTTCTTTCACTCACAACACGGAAGAAAAGAGCTGTTGCTACTTCTGTTTATCTCGACTTCAATTAGATCAAGCAGCTGTATTTTGTATGTCTATCGGTTACATAAAAAGTAGCTGCCCGAAATCATTACCAAAATAGCCATCAGGTGAACTGGCTTGTCTTACAGGGACTTTAAACCACTCAAACTAGCCAATCAAAGTTTTGGTGTTCAGTTAAATTACAAATTCAGTTGGAACTAAATTTTACCACAAGGCTCCTGGTCTAATGAATTTTTAAGCATTCAAGTACAACACCAAAAACATCAAAATAACTTTAAAAGTGTCATGATATCACACTATCGAGCAAGAAGTTTCAACAAAAGATGTTGCTTTTGCAGGGTCTGTGTGATAAAGCAGCAGAAAGAAAACAACAAGATAAAATGATATATATATATATAAAAAGAATGGAGGGAAACACATCATAGATGCCAGCTGCTCAATCCACCAGCACTTTCTTCAAACTGTTGCTTGTCCGCAACCTAAAGAATGCTTCCTTTGCAGACAGTATATTGAGATCGAAAGGCATCAAAGCATGTCTGAATCCAATGTATTCACTGTTGCCTAGTCATTTTTTAATGCCAGCATAGATATATATCCCACCATCCTGTGTGCATGGGAAGACGTGTGTAAGCAAGTAAATGTGTGCCCTTGAGCAAAGATGGCAGCAAGCATGCTGTATCCTTCTACACGTGCTGTTAAGATGAATAGAGATGCTAACAGACAGCTCTCTCCAGGTATTACACCTCTCTTTGGCCCGAGACCAGTTTCCTTAGGAAGTGCCTTCATACAAATCCGCTGTCTATCAATAATCAATTGTGCAGCATGGCAGCTGCTTTCAAACACAGTCTGTAGGCTTTTAATCTTGTCTCCACATCAGTGCAGCTGTTAGTAATTGGCAGTAATAAAGACATTCTAATTGGTCTATGAGGCAGAGAGTGCAAAGGGCAACTACAAAGTGATCAGTTCCTTCATTACCCAGGACACACACAAATAAATCGCTCAAAATGTAAAGTAAAGCTTAGCATTTGCAGAAAGTAAAATTTATAATCTGAGAGCATTTCTAGTTATTGCAAAATGTTTCCTACTGTTCCTTTATCTCTTTATTACTTTTTCCCTCCACGTGTATCTGGCTGCAACTATCAAATAACTAATATGGGAATTTTAGGCCCTTGACTTGTTCACTTATCATCCACAAAGCACATGGTATTTAAAGTTTACTTTATGAACATGTATTTTATTTTTGTGTTTTGCAGTGAATTGCCATTTAAATGTATTCATTGTTATTTTTCATCACATGAAGGTCATATGAAGGTTTTATCTGTTGCTCTAAAACCCCTGCAGTCTGTTTATAAGCCGTTCTGGGAGTGCATGTCATGTCCTCATGCTGGTTCGGTGTTTTAATATGTGTGACGCATGCTGAAATAATTAAAGTGACAGGAAACAACGTCTTCATGAATAATTCATGTGACACATGTTTTCATGACACTGTTTTTCCCAAAAGTATGTCTAAAATAGCAGTGCAGTACGTGCAGTGGTTTCGACTTCTGTCATTTTCAAATTCACAGTGTTTAGTGAAGGAAGTGTATAATAAAGTGCTGAAATATAATAATGTTTTTTTTGTTGTTTTAGATGAAGTCAACAGAGGTGGATCAAGGCCTTTTCACAGACAGTTACTGCAAAGTGTGCAGCGCTCAGCTCATCTCAGATTCACAGAGAGTGGCACATTATGAGGTGAGACCTGCTTTCTGTCTACATCATGTCTGCTTGTACGTACAAATCTCTCCCTGCCCTTTTGTTTGTTTGATGTTTCCTATTTTAGAAGTTACTATCCAAAGAGTGCTTATAGGGCAGGGCTGGAATCGATGGAGTCGGGATCTGAGACACTTAGATGTAACAGCAGATGGCACTCTAATCTAGTTTTTATCCGCACCAGTGTTGCCAGACATACGATAATTATCGTATTTGTATGATAATTTTGACCTCTACGATGTATGATCAATAATGAAAAAAATCCCATAATAAACGATAATTTCGAAAAAACATGTTTTTTTCCAAAGTCAACCTCATCAAAACAAAGCCATGAAATCGGCTCATTACAGATGCTCTAAATGGGTTGGTGCACACCTCAGGACCCTCAACATCTGGCAACACGCAGGATTCTGATGACAGCGACAGTGGGGTTTGGACCTTCCCACGAGGTACGCCTATGGCCCTATGATTTCCGCGAAGCGGAAAACACCAGTAGCCCCTCACTGCAGAACAAAGATCCAGGGGGCGGGGTTGGATCCACATCTAGGGGGTGGAGATTGGGGGTTGTTTTTTAGGGTATCAGGGAGGTGGAGAAAGGGGAGGGTTAGGTATATGTAAAGTGGGAGGAGTTGGATCTGGATCCAACCCCGCCCCCTGGATCTTGTGGATGGTATATGCACATATGTTGGGTATGGACACCATCTCGAAAACACGGAAGGAATTGCGGAATCCAGTCAACGGAATTTACTGTATAACGCGGAATGTCACGTTGATTTGTCGAACAAAGTTGGGGAGTACTGTAGAGCTACAGGAGGTTCATTTACACGTTATTATATATGTCACTCCTAGCATACTGCTGGCTGCAAAATAACTTCAATGTTCAGACGAACCTACCTATGACCAAGATCCAGACGATTGTCATGTTCCGGGAAACATACATTCATCACAGTGTTCCCTATCACACGACTTGTCCTGAATTCATGCTTCCACCGACTCCCTTTGTTCGATGATTTATCTGCATCGATTTATTTTCCCAGCCCTATTATAGGGACAACCCCCCTGGAGCAATCAGAGGTTAAGTGTCTTAAATGACACAGTGACGACTAGTAAATATACTGTAGCAATAAATATAGCTACTAACCTGCTTTCTAGACATCTTCTACGATTACTCATAAGAGGTTCTGTGTGCATGTCCTCTGATCTGTGTTATGAGGAATACTGTAGCAGCATAGCTGTATTACAGTGTTTCCCTGTGGTCACTGAACAGTGAGTTATATGGCCACTCGTCAACAGAGCTGTAACCTGAACAGGCCCAGATGGGAACATAATGTATTTGCCCAGGCTGGCATGGAGTACAATAAGAAGGTTGTGTGCTGGTCAGTGTAAAATATTAATTCTGGGTTTGTTTTGTTTGTCTGCACCGAGTGTGTTACTGGCTGGATTGTCCCATGTGGACTGAGTGATGCAGGCATATTGAGCCTCTTTGTCCCCTGCCAATGCCCAATCTGCAACCATTCCATGCATTTCAATAGTAGACAGTACTGGACCAGAAAAATTGGCTTCCTGTGGATACCTAAAAGCTGCTGGTCTTGAACAAATGACCACTTTATTTTTTTTGTCCATCTGAAATGATTTAGTTTGCAAATGTCAATTGATTGCATTGAATCCTAACTTCTGACTGTCATATCAAGCCGAGCTCTGGCACAAGAACTCAGTGCTTCAGTTAGTGATGCAACTGAAAATATTCAGCTGAAAAAAAAAAGGTTTTTGATTTGGCTTAAGTATTTTTGGAGGGCTAATCATTGACAGAAACCAGAAACGGTGTTTTTGGCTGTCATCTGCACCAAATGTGGATAAGCTACAACAAGTAAACCTGTCAGCATGTGGATATACTTCATCATGACCAAAAGTGAGGCAAGAGCAATGTGTGTGCTTTGTTTGGCTGAAATATTGAAAGGTGGCTCATTGCTGAAATGACATGACTGGTTAATAATCACCCTGAACAGTTAAATGGCCCAAAAATGTTATTTTTGTCTTCAGTTTTTGGCTGCATCACTAATTTAGTCTTTTCAGTGGAAAAAGGCTATCTGGTGCATCTGAGGCTGCTGGGTAAATTACTAAAAGCTGCTAAAAAGCTCAAATCTTTTTTATGATTTTTGCTTAAATTTTGCAAACCTCCACAGGCATTAAATTAAAAATGCTGTCATGCTCCTAATGTAAACATACTTTTTTGTGGAGAGGAGACCCATATTTGTGGAAGAGAGTTTTTATCTCTCGTGCTCTGTCTCACCTCAGACAAACTCCAAAGTGTATCAGATGTGAGCTCAAATATCGTCTCGGTTACGTATGTAACCCTCGTTCCCTGAAGGAGGGAACGGAGACGTCACGTCGGAGGACCGACGAATTGGGATCTCGCTTAGAGGGACCAATCTACTTCGAGTGTAAACTAAACGAGCCAATGCACATTGGCATGCGATTATTGCATCCAGCTGCTGCTGATCACAGCGTGAGTATAAGTAGGCAGCAGGTGCAGCGCATATTCAGGTTTTCGATGAGGAACCGAGCCGGTGACCCGGCCACTCAGCAGTGGTACAGCAGCCGTGGCGACGGGACGTGACGTCTCCGTTCCCTCCTCCAGGGAACGAGGGTTACATACGTAACCGAGACGTTCCCTTTCAGTTGGTCACTCTCGACGTCACGTCGGAGGACCGACGAATTGGGATCCTACCAAAAGGCCACAGCTACCGCCCCTTCCAGTGTCATGTGGAAGCCACCTGCACCCCTACTTTTTGGAGTAGGCCAGGGCCTGCACAAGAGGACAAGCTACTGCTACTATGGCACTACCCAAAGAGTAAGACTGTATGACACTGGGAAAACGTACCCGTTCCACTCGGACCAGGGACGTTACGGAAGCTCGAACCTTCCCGAAGGAGGTTTCGGAAGCAATACACATATGGACATCCCTTAGGTGCATATGGAAGAATGGAGGTGATTGAACCCTCTTGGAATGGCAGAAGTCTGCCGGGGAACACGGGCTCAAGGCTATACCGTGGATTTTACACATATGAGATCCACTTAGGTCTTACATATGGAACCCAGCCTTATACCGGTTCTCGAGGATTCAGGCGAGTGAAGCCCTGGCGCCGGACGCTCCGCCCGTCTGGCTGCCGAGGGGGACGGAGGAACTCAACAGGGTCTAATATATGGACTCTCTGGAGTGGTTTTGCAAGCCGACCCGAAGCCGGGGCCTCTCAGTGCTTCTACCCGTTTGAGGTGAGAACACAGGAGGATACCGGCTCCACACGAAGGCTATAGAATCTAGCGAATGTGTTAGGGGTCGCCCAGCCCGCAGCCCTACAGATATCTGTCAGCGAGGCGCCACGAGCCAGCGCCCAGGAGGAAACAACACTTTTAGTAGAGTGAGCTCGCAAACTGAGCAGGCAGGGCACACCCTGTGCCTGAAAAGCCAGGGTGATGCATCCACTATCCACTGGGCCATCCTCTGCTTTGAGACAGCATTCCCCTTCTTCCGGCCTCCGTGACAGACAAAGAGCTTGTCTGAGGTCCTGAAGCTTTGCGTCCGGTCTACGTAGCACCTTAAGGCTCGGACGGGACAGAGCAAAGCTAGGGCTGGGTCTGCCTCCTCCGAGGGCAGCGCTTGGAGGTTCACCACCTGATCCCTGAAAGGAGTAGCGGGAACCTTGGGCACGTAGCCGGGCCGGGGCCTCAGGATTACCTTGGAGTCAGCCGGCCCAAACTCTAGGCACGAATCGTTGACTGAAAATGCGTGCAGGTTCCCTACCCTCTTGATAGAGGCCAATGGCAGCAGGAGCAATGTCTTCATCGAGAGGAACTTCAGCTCAACCATCTGCAAAAAGGCTCAAATGGGCCCTGATGTAGTGCCGTGAGCACACGACTCAGGTCCCAAGAGGGTATAGAGGGGGGCCGTGGAGGATTTAATCTTCTCGCCCCCCTAAGGAACCTGACGATCAAGTCATGCTTCCCCAACGACCTCCCTTCTAAGGGGTCGTGGTTCGCAGCAATCGCCGAGACATAAACTTTAAGGGTGGAGGGAGACCCTTCGCTCCAACCCTTTGCTGCAAGAAGACAGCACAACTCCGATCGGGCATCTCCGGGGGTCTTTTCGGCGAGAAGAACACCACTCAATGAAAAGGTTCCACTTCAAAGCGTAGGCGCGTCTCATAGACGGCGCTCTCGCTGAAGTGATGGCGTCAACTACCCCTTGGGGTAGGCCACCCAGAACCTCCGCGTCCTGTCCAGGGACCACAAGTAGAGATTCCACAAGTCTGGACGAGGGTTCCAGAGGGTGCCCCCTCTCTGAGAAAGTAGATCCCTCCTCAGGGGAATCGGCCAGGGAGGGGCTGTCGCGAGGAGCACTAGTTCGGGGAACCAGGTCCGAGTGAGCCAATTCGGCGCCACTAGCAAGACTCGCTCCTTGTCCTCCCGGACTTTGTACAGTGTTTGTGCGAGAAGGCTCACTGGTGGAAAGCATACTTGTACAGGCCCCGCGGCCAGCTGTGTGCCAGAGCGTCCATGCCAAGGGTGCCCTCGGTCAGGGAGTAAAACAACTGACAGTGAGAGGTTTCTGGAGAAGCAAAACAGGTCTACCTGAGCGGCTCCGAAAACGTCCCCAAACCAGCTGAACCGTCTGGGGATGCAGTCGCTATTCTCCCAGGAGCGCAGCTCGACGGCTGCCCGGTTGAGCAGCCCAGGAAATTAACAGCACGAAGTGACCTCAGATGCTTCCGACACCAAAGGAGGAGATGGCGGGCAAGTTGTGACATGCAACGGGAGCGCAGACCACCCTGTCGGTTGATGTACGCAACGGCCGCTGTATTGTCCATGCGGACCAGTACATGCTTGCCTCGTAAGCGCCTTCGAGACGGCCCCGGGCAAGGTGCACTGACAGCAACTCGAGGCAGCCAGTGCAGTAGGGGCCCCGTCCAAACCCCTGACACTACAAGCCCGTTGTACATGGCCCCCCAGCCAGTCATGGAGGCATCCGTGTAAACCACAGCAAGCCTGGAGACCTGTTCTAGGGGCACTCATGCTCGGAGAAACGCAAGGTCTGACCACGGTCTGAAGGTTTGGCGGCAGGCCGGTGTAAATTGGACCCGGAAGGTGCCGCGTTGCCACGCCCACTCGGGACTCGGCCATGGAGCCAGTTTTTTTGCTGCAGCGGTATCATAGGAGTAGCCAGCGGCGTGACCGGCCGACGCGGCCGCCCTATGCCCGGAGCCTATGAAACAGTTTCAGGGGAACTGCATCTGCTCTTGAACGTATTCAAGCAGGTTTCACACCGACGGAGCACGTTCCGGCGTGAGGCGGTGCTGTTTGTTCGACCCGGTTCTAACTCCATGCCGGGAAAAGAGATCCTCTGCGTCGGTGAGAGTGTGCTCTTTTCCCAGTTGACCTGAAAGCCCAACAGGCTGAGGTGTGAAAGCAACAAATCTCTGTGCTCGCACAACTGATCCTGAGACTGGGCGAGTATGAGCCAATTGTCGAGGTAGTTGAGGATGCGAATGCCTTGTTCTCTCAGGGGAACAAGGGCTGCTTTCGCAACTTTTGTGAAGACACGGGGTGACAGGGACAGCCCGATGGGCAGGACCTTGTACTGGTATGCCCTCCCCTCGAACGCAAACCGCAGGAATGGCCTGTGGCGCGTAAGGATCGAAACATGAAAGTACGTGTCCTTCATGTTGATCGCTGCGAACCAGTCTTGGGGATGGATACACCTGAAAGTGCATTTCTGCATGAGCATCTTGAACAGGAGATTGTGAAGGGCCCGGTTCACGATGCGCAGGTTCAAGATAGGTCTCAACCCACCGCCTTTCTGGGGTACAATAAAGTAAGGGCTGTAAAAACCCGACCTCATATCGGCTGGAGGAACAGGCTCTATCGCGTCCTTCGCCAGTAGAACTGCGATCTCCACACGCAAGACAGGGGCATCGGCTGCCTTCACTGAAGTGGATGCCCCTGAACTTGGGAGGACGCCGGGCGAACTGAATCGCATAGCCGCGCTGACGGTGCGACGGGAGCCATGGAGACGTGCTGGCGTAGCTTGCCAGGTCCCAGACAGCCGCGCAAGTGGCATCAACGGAAATACAGGCGTACCCGCAGTGGCAGGTAAAGGACGCAGGGACCCGGCCCGGGCGTCTCTTTGCCGTTCCGAGGCGGGGTCTGGGTGTGTGCAACACTGACCTGCGTTGGAGCAGAGGGTGCGTGGGTAGTCCGTTGGTTCGTCATCCCGATCTGCCCACTGCTGCTCGCTGGCGAGAGAGGAGGGTGAGGGTGATACGGCTCTGGACCGTCCACAGCCCCCCGTCCCCTCAGGGGACCGAGAGAAGGGAGAAATTGCTCTTTCGTCGAGAATTTGGGTACCACTGACCGCGAGGCCAGTGGCAGAAAAAAAGGAAACAAAAGATTCTCCCCCCGGCCCTCCTCCGGGGGAGGGAGGGGTGAGCTCACCATCTCCCGAAGAGCAGGTCCCTCCATCTCTGGGTCGCCCGTCTCAGGGCCTCTTGCACCTCGCTTACCACCAGGTTTGGCGGGGGCCTGGAGGGGCGGGGCGGCTGCCCTGCGACCGGCTCCTCGACGCGGTCTTGCTGGCTGCTGCGGACGCATGAGAGGAGCGGGGCAAGGTGTACCTGATGGCCTCAGTCTGCTTTTGGCCAGCGGAGAACTGCTGGGCAAAGTTCTCCACCGCGTCGCCGAAGAGGCCAGTCTGGGACACGGGGGCGTTCAGGAATCTTGTCTTGTACGCCTCGCGCATGTCGGCCATACACAGCCAGAAATGGCGCTCCTGGACCAACATAGTGGACATGGCACGAACCAGAGACCGCGCCGTAACCTTCGTCGCTCGTAGCGCGAGGTCCGCCGCGGTGCGGAGTTCTTTGAGAACTTCCAGGTCATGACCACCCTCATGCAAGTCCCTCAGTGCCATGGCCTGGTGCACTTGCAATCACGCCGAAGCGTGTAAGGCGGACGCAGCTTCACCACAGGCCGTATAGGCAGTATCGATCAATGCCGACGAGTGCCTACAGGCCCGGGAGGGGACCAACGGTTTGCCCCGCCAAGTGGTAGCGGCATGTGGACACAATTGCATCGCAACCGACCGATCCAAATGGGGGAACTCCCGCGTACCTCTGCGCTGGATCCCCATCGAGGTGGTGAGGGAGGATGAGCCACCGGGCCGGTTTCTGCAGTGAAAGGTGCAGTCCATGACCCAGCGATCTCATCATGCACCTCCGGGAAAAAAGGCACCAGAGTGGGGCCCTGAGAACCAGCGCGAGCCACCCAGAGAAACCAATCGTCCAACCTTGAGGGTTCGGGACGCGGTGGCATGTTCCACTCGAGCCCGACACTCTTGGCGGGCCTGGGAAAGCATAGCCATCATTTCCGGGTCCGTCTCCGGCACCGCTGACAGCCCAGAGGGCGGCAACGCTGACGGATCTTCATCCCCGGAAAAGTCTGGCTCACCCTCCGATGCTGCAACCGACATCTGGTCGTCGGGGGGAGCCTCAGAAGAAACAAGTGGTACCCCCCGGAAGGGTCCAGCCTGCGCTACTGAAAGCTCCGCTGGTTTCGCAGGGCCGGCGGGTTCGGGCATCCCCGGAGAGGAATTCCTCACCGTGACCATAAGACCAATCCGCCCACCGCTAGAAAAAGGACGCCCCCGGCTGCTGCCCGAGGGAACCCCAGATCTAGGCAGTGGCACGGGCACTCCGCCCCCTTGCAGGTAACGGAGTCTGGTCCGCAACTCCGAGATGGTCATGCCCATGAGGCATCCACGAAAGCCACCTCAACGTGCTCCGTGCCCAGACACGAGAGGCAGCGATCGTGACCATCACCCAGGGCCAGGGAACGACCGCACCCAGAAACGCACGGATGGTATGGCATCTTTAAAAAGACGCGTCTTTAAAAATATGTTCCACCCGTGAAGCTCTTTTAGTATGGTTTTTGCTCTTTTAGTGTGCCGAAGCGCACAGGGGAGATGGCCGTCTGCAACACACACAGGGGTAGTGCAGCCTATTGTGTGCAACCCACTCAACACGGGAAAACCACCACCGCTGAAGCGCCGTACCACCAGCACGAGAGCCCACCGAAGAGCGTGCTTGACTGTAGTTTATCACTACTGCAGAGGTCAGGAGCAGAACGATAGAACCGCTCGGCTCCGAAGCGAAAAGCTGAATATGCGCTGCACCTGCTGCCTACTTATACTCACGCTGTGATCAGCAGCAGCTGGATGCAATAATCGCATGCCAATGTGCATTGGCTCGTTTAGTTTACACTCGAAGTAGATTGGTCCCTCTAAGCGAGATCCCAATTCGTCGGTCCTCCGACGTGACGTCGAGAGTGACCGACTGAGAGGGAACCACAGACTGTCGATCATAGAAAACATTAGTGATTAAAGTTCAGATTTCACTTTAGATTGAACCCTCACTTTAGAGAGTCACATGTCTGTCTTATTAATTAAGCATTTTCTTGGTATGGTATGCTATGGTATATACAAAAGAAGTGGACTATTTGCAGCTTATCACCCGTGATGCTCAATTATTTAGCAGCAGCAAAAGAGAAAGTATGTTTGAAAAGAAAAAAAAAACAGACTGCATCATGAACGGAGTAACAGCATTTATAATAATAAACCGTGAACATAAAGGGTCTCAGGTACACTCTAATGGTAATCAATAAACTAAAACTTAATACAAATCACAAAAACTTTCATTTTATTTACATTTACTAAATTCTGTATTTGGAATCCTAACATAGTCTACACAATCCTGTCTGGCATTCAGAAGAAACTTCCAGTGTGATTTCTTGAACTAATGAGGGGCTTTGTAACAATTTTGGCATTCGATTTAATTTAAAAACAAAATAATTTGTGTTTGCATTGAAAATGCCCCGAAGCTCATTTTATTGGGAAGGGATCTGAACTGTAGAAGCTGTAACATCTACAGAGGCTTTAGCGCTCAGGTCATGGTTTTAGAAATTATGCTGAGGGCACAATTTTTTCTCTGCAATGAGCTTTTAATCCTCACTCCTGAAACATCAAAGACTAAGAGAAAGAGAGTCAAAGACAGATTGGAGGAGAGAGAGAGAGAGAGAAAATCCAGGCATTTGAACTGAACAGTTTAACAGCAGCTGTATTAAAAAGTACATTAATAATGCAGAAAGACAATCATGGACAGGAATAGCACTTCCAGCGTTGGGTTTCATTTTATGGTCCTCAAAGCACTCTATTTATGTGTTCAAGGTTATTCCATACCTTTTCATGTAAGACTGTGAGACTATCACAAGTACAGGTGTGATAAATGTTATTGTTGAGCTCCAAGCAAACATTTTTTAAAGGGATAGCTCACCCAAAAATTTAAATTCTGTCATTAATAACTCACCCTCATGTCGTTCCAAACCTGTAAGACCTTCGTTCATCTTCAGAACACAAATTAAGATATTTTTGATGCTTGCCAAGAGCTCTCTGATCCGCCATAGACAGCAAGGATCCTTACATGATCAAGATCCAGAAACGTGGGAAGGACATCGTTAAAATAATTTATGTGACATCAGTGATTCAACCGTAATTTTACAAAATTACGAGAATACTTGTTGTGTGCAAAGAAAACAAAAATAATTACCTTTTTCATCAAAATGTATCAAAATTATCTTAAACTTGTGTCAGAAAGAGAACGGAGAAACGTAGGTTTGGAACGACATGAGGGTGAGTAATTAATGACAGAATTTTTGGGTGAACTAACCCTTTAATGTTAAATCCAAGCATATTGCTGTGCTGTTATGATTGCTAACACCATGCTTCAAGGTGACTTGCTTTTCTACATTTCCGTTACTGACATCAGGAATGCAGTACCAAAAGCAAACAGAAGTTATCTGGTGTTTTTAAGCAGTAAGCGAGGTCTGTGGCCTGTGTCTCCTATTGAGTGTAATCTCTCTGGTGCGCTATGCTATTTGATTTCTTTTTGTTGTCCCACTCTCTTTCTATCTGCTTGTGTGACCTTGGCTTATGTGTTTTGTCCATGCAATTCCAATCACAGTTCTCTAATCTTACATATGTATGAGCAGCATAGCGGAGAGCACGAAGACTGCAGGCTTTTATTTACACTCGATGTTATCAGTGTTCAAGGACAAACCACCCTCTCATTGTCCTGGATCCTCCTCTACAAGATTGGAATGGTCCATGCGAGTTTGTTTCTAATGAGACTCCTTATTCTAAGGACTCTTACACTAAGGACTAAAGGACAGTAATCACAGGTGAACTTTTCTTGTTTCATGTAACTATAATGCGCATAATGTATTGCTTGGAAGTTGATTGATTCTTTCCTCCAACCTGACACAAAATTAGACCTGTGCAAATTGTCATGAAATATCAATGTTTAACCTAATTTATTTTTAACACATTTTACCATGTTTAATACATTTAGAATTAATGTTAATTGTCCTGTAAAATTAGGACAGAAAATAGGGGGAAAAGTGAATCATTGACATTGACTGGCAATTTTTTTTTTGTATGTTTCAGAATTTTTTGTGATCTTTTAAATCAGACTCAAAATGTGTCCATTCGAAACTGAAGACTGGAGTAATGAATGGCAATTCGCTTTGCCCGTCCAGGAAAAATATGGCATTTAAAAAAATATTAAAACAGAAAACAGTTATTTTAAATTTGAAATAATACATATTTATTATAATACTTTTTAAATGCTACAGTTTTTACTGTATTTTATGTTAAATAAACAGCACTGGTCAGCATAAAGAGACATCTTTCAAAAACATAAAAATATCTTACCAACCCTAAAACTTTGAGTAGTACTATATATATTAATTATGAATGTATAAATAAGCCTGTAAGCCTCCTTCTGCAGCAAAGTATACAAAAATATTGTAATAGTGACCCAAATCGTGACTTGATATCTTGCAGTGTGACTTTATTTCTTATTTTAAACTTTTTGTCATGTTTCATTCTGGTGGAAATCAGCTTCCACAAAAGTAGAGTAAGTGTGATCAAAAACAAACAAATAAATCAGTCGGGCAAAATGTCCGGTTAAATGGCCTCGTGCTATAGGATATAGGCTGCCTTACACATGCGAATCTTGTATTGTGAGCAGCTAAACTTGTCGCTGAGCTGTGAGAGGTCTGACTTTGATTCAGCACAGCTCTTTTAAACACGTCTACTCTGTTATTATCTAAGTGAGGATCAGTAATGTCTTTAAATATGGGTCTAAATTGGGATTCCTCAATTAGCTCCTGTACAGTTGGCTAAATCGGGATGTTCTTGTTGGCCTAACAGCCGTTAGAGTCGTATAAAGAGATGAAATAATTTCTCTGTAAGACGCTTCTTAAGATAGTGCTAATTAAAACAAGTTAGAATAAAACTGGGATGCATCAGTCCAACCAATCAACGTGATTCTCATCCCAGCGTCTCTTTCAAATGCAACATGAAATTTGCTTTTCATATGAAAAAGGCACCAGTAATTGCATTTCTTAGTAGCTCATATTGTACAGTTACAAAATAATGAATCCATTGCCAGCTGATTTGACTTTTTTCTTTCTTTCTTTCATAGTTAAGAACAAAGGCAGTTAAATAATGTTTGCCAAGCCAACAGTCTAGATCATTTTATTTAGAGTTTTATTGCGTTTTTCAAAGGCTACGCAGTTACATTGTCCAGTGTTGTGATGACTGCATCCAGCACTCAATTGTATTAAAGGCAATATATAACTTTTCTTGCACAAACTCCAGAAAGCATAATTGCACCATAAATGTTTTTCTGTTGATTCATTGTCAGAGTGGCTTCCCCAAAATTTTGAGGTGAAAATGAGAGGAGGACGATTTAATGTTAATAAAATTCACAATTCATTTCAATTCATGTCTCAGAATGTGTATTTTTTGTTTGTAATTTCACAGCTGTATTACCATAACATGTTACTGAAGTTGGAAAGCTCCGCTTTTCTATCGCAAAAAGGAGAAAACTGAGTGACGCCAAAACAAAGAAATAATCAAAAGCAAACCAACCCCGACAACTGAACCCAACTAATCTAACTATCAAACAGAAAATGTAGAAATAAAACCGCAAACTTCAGCGTATCCGACGCCCAACGTAAACTACCCTAATTAATAACAAAATACATACATACGAGGAACGTAACAGAAGGCCAAACAAAGTATTTTCGCTTTCGCAACGAAACACACAGTGTCTTCACAACATGGCGGCGGCGGTGGCAGCAATCCTTTTTTGGGGTTTTGGGGGTTGGACAGCAACAATTCAAAAGGTACAACCTTCTTTCTTTGCGTGAACAGTTGGGCGGTGTTATGCAAATCTTCCCACACATTGACGTAGACATGTGGGGGCGTGTTTAAACGAGGCGTTTTAGGAGTGTGTGGACGAGTCTTAATTTTAATAAAGAATATCTCTTTGGGTTTGAGACTTTAGTCTTTGCAACTTTAGGGATCTTATCTATTCACGAACAGCTTGTAGCACTCCAAAGAGAAAGGAAAACTTGAAATCGCATCATATGACCCCTTTAAAGCCTTGAGACACAAAGCGAATACATCTATTGAAGAAAGCATTTTATGATTTTAAATCTTGTTTCAGTGGATTTTTACAGATTATCTGGTAAAACTGAAGCTGTAGCATAATTCTTCATTGTCTCTGCTGATACTTTCTTTAGCTCTTAGAAGTGGGGAGGAGCGGCAAACAAATTGGAAGAAGATGGTGTTAATGGACAGAACAAATGCTTGTGAAGCTCTGATGAAATATGGATGAGGGCCTGTCAGAAAAAAACATGAAAACATATCATGTGAAGAGTCCTTGGGTCTATCAGAAAGTCTTCCATACTCAAGACAAAGTCTGATTGCTAATGAACTCACTTTTTCACACTTTGGTCCCCATTTAGAATCACCATGCATTCACGTCTTTCTGTTTAATGTTCAGTATTTTTACTACCAGTAAAGAAGTATTTGGTTCAAAGCCACTAGAAGGCAAGCCTGCAACAATTAGCCGAAAAAGCCTGCAACCATTAGCCGAAAATGGCTTCCGGTCTGGCAGTACGTGGGAAAGGAGACCAGAGGCTGTTTTTTTTAATGGATGTCAATGGAGGAGAGGCTTCACTACGATGAATAAACAGCTTTTTAGAGGAAACGGTTTATCATTTAATGAATCGACAGCCAATCTGCTAATCTTCAACATGTTTTACACTAAACAATACTTTTGGATTAAACTATTTTTAGAGTTTACCATGAAAACAAATGCTGTTTTATAAGAGAAGTCATTGATTTTTTGCGACAGGTGGGATTCAGTTTACGGCACTTCCCATTCATTCCTATGATATCCGTAAACGGCGACTGAGTGTCGCACAACTCTGACTGAAATTCAATGACGTCAAGGCTGTAATGTGATTGGTTATTACGGCACACGTGATCCAAGTTAGCCGTTGCGCTTTCTCCAATAGTAAGTAATACAGACCCTCTCATCTCCCTATATTAAGATAATCTCTGTTTGGTTTGTCTTGTATTCATGCTAATGGCATTTTGTCTGTTCATATTTTGAAGCTGTTTTTTCTGTATTTTATCCTTTTAATAATAACAAAACTCAAGTTTTTAATGCTTTGCTGAAAGGTGCTCATGTTAAAGTATGTTTTAAGGGTTGTTAGAAATGTTTTCAAAATAATTGACAAAAAATAATTGACAAAAAGAAGCTCTAATAGCCTGTCCTAGTTTTTTTTTCTTTTTTGTTATCTACAGAGGTGCTGTGATTTTGTCTACAAATCTTCCATCAACATAGTCGATACGATTGTGCAAGGAGGTTTTTGGCATGATTCTGAAATCCCACTCAGTTTCCTGGCATTCTGTGATAGTATTCCTGCTTCCAAAACTGGGTCTGAACATGTTCTAGTGACTAAGCAACCAGAGGCGAAATAGTGAGGATGCATATAGTGCCTTGGAATAGAATATGCAGTGGATCGGTGGCATGTTGATAACCTAGTTTATTTGATACAGATGACTAATTAAAATGTATAGCTACAAAATTTATTTTTCAGCACCATCTGTTGGATTTTTGCACCTTAACACATGTTTTAAATATCTTGGTATACTATTAGAAGTGGAGCTGGAAGGTGTAAATATATTGGTATTTTTATTTGAGTGGCTGATTAGATTTTTTTTTTCTTAAAGGGTTAGTTTACAGAAAAAGGAAAATTATGTCATTAATTACAGCTCCAAACCTGTAAAGCCCTATTCGCACGGGATTAGTATTACCTGGTGACCTCCAGTCATTTGTAATAATTGCTGAGGTTGTCTGTGCTCTTAATCCCGTGCGAATCGGCCATGTCTGTAATTTGTAAAGTAAAAATTCCCCCGCAAATGACCTACCATATTACACCGAACACCGAGGTCCTGTTATAATATTAGTCCTGTGCGAATCGGCATATCTGTGATTTGGCCTACATTTGGCGGGTCGTATATCATTTTTCGAGGTTTTTGTTTGCTGTGCGCCTTTTTATCCATCTTTCGCGAAGAATGGAGCTGTGTTGGAGTGTTTGATAGTATTTTGGGTGCTGTCATATCGCTACACCATACAATTTGCAGAAAAGAAAAGTGAAAAGGTTTGAGATATTATTTTAACCTGGTGAAATGTAAATGACACAGCGCACGAAACTATATTAGCCTTTTATTTATTTATTAAACCATCTGGACCATAGAACGGGAATCTCAAAGCCTTGACATCTGGGTATCCGGGAGACAAGTCGGTAAATTCGAGTAAAATCACAGGCTTCGCTTATCCCGTGCGAATGCACCACACGAAATTCAGATGTGGGGGGGTAATTTCTAAATCACACAAGGTCCCCAGATAATACTAATCCCGTGCGAATAGGGCTTATGGGGACAGTGTTCTCACCCCTGGTCAGAGCGCCCCCAGCACTGCACATTTTGTGTGTCTCCCTAATCAAACACACCTGATTCAACTCATTAGCTCATTAAAAGAAACTCCAGGACCTGAAATAGGTGTGTCAGATAAGGGAGACATACAAAATGTGCAGTGTTGGGGGGCGCTCTGGACCAGGGTTGAGAAACACTGCTGTAAGACATTCGTTCATCTTCGGAACACAAATTAGTATATCAGATTTGATGAAATCTGAGAGCTTTCTGACTCTCCATAGACAGCAATGCAACTGAAATGTTCCCAGACCCAGAAACAGTCGTTAGGACCATAATTAAAAGATGCCATGTGAAATCAGTTGGTTCAAACCAAATTTTACAAAGCTACGCGAATAAATTTTACGATTTTTTTTTTTAAATAACGACTTTAGTCAAAAATTCTTCTCCTCCAGGTCAGATAGCTTTCAGAGATCATTAAAAATATCTTAATTTTTGTTCCTAAGATGAACGAAGGTCTTATGGGTTTGGAACGACATGAGGGTGAGTAATTAATGACAGAATTTAAATTTTTTGGTGAACTATCCCTTTAAACTGTATTATCATATAAATGTGCATAATCATTATCCCATTGGTTAGTTCTAGGATTCAAAACTCTACCAAAGCCATGCAGTAAACCAGTATAGACAAACCCCAGAACAACATATGAGCAGCTCGCAGCATGAGCAGGATTTAATATGTTGAATAAAGTAGGCTTTTCCTTATAAACAATTTTTTCTGCGAATTATGTTGTCAGACTCAAAAGCTACGAGACAAAATTTAACTCTGTGCTCGGTTGCCGTCTGGGTTCCTCTAAAATGTGTCTCAGCATGGAAGTGAACTGTCTTCGTGCCACCAAACAGTCTTTGACTGGTTTTAATTTGTGCGTCCTTATGGCACACATGCTGTTGTTATCTCTAAAGGTGCCAGAGTCTGCTTTTTCCTTGATGAATCTATTAAAAAGCCCTACTTACACTACATGTTTAAAAAAGTAAATTAGCAACAAGGGTATCAGAAACTGTAGCATCATCTATGTTTGAAGAAAGATGAAATTTCATAGTCATAGTTAAAATTGAGTCTGTTTCAAGTGAATAAACTCAGTAATACTGCCCTCGGTATTGACAGGGTCATCTAATCTTTAACTCATATAAAGTAAACCCTGAAGAAGACATGTCTCAGTAAACAGCCCTTTACCAGTGGAGTGTGGGTCCTTTTACAGTAATGAGTTTTGAAAGCTTTCTTTATTTGCTAGTTATTTTTCCCCTGTGCTTACCCATGAGTAGAGCTCGATGTTTTCCTCTGGCCAAACGACAGTGAGGTTTGGAACATCATGGGCTTTTTGTGCTTAGAGCTAAATTGTGGCCCTCTAAATCTATTGCTGTGACAGTTCAACCCCAATCTGAGTTTACCTAACCCTTTGAGACTAGTTTTGTCTACCTCCATGTAATCACCATACCCAAGACTCCCTGGAGTCAAGAGTACTTAACGGTAAGCTTCAGGTCAGATTAGTCCACAAGTGTCATTTATTCAAATATAAGCCCACTGTTTGTTGCTGAGGATTGTGGCTGTGGAGCATCTGTTTTTTTTTATTTATAATTAAACAAATTAATTGTGATTACATCTGATTATTTCTTTGGGGTTAATTCAGTTAATCTCAAACATGATACACACGCATACATGCATGTATAGTATGTATTTATGCAAATGTTACATTACAATGCTTGTCTGGATCCAGAACACCTGAGACGAGATGATGCCAACAATGAAACAACATACAGAACTACCAAATTTTGCTATAAGTTTGATTGCATCATATAATAATTGCTGTTAATAGTGTTCATCGTCTGTTTGATTACGTCTTTAATTGATTTTTCCGTACATTTCTGCCATATGTTTATTAACTGACAGTCACCACTGATAAGCTACTACTAAATATTGTAGAAACCTAATTTGCTGTAAAGCTGCTTTGCAACAATTTGTATCGTGAAAAGCGCTATACAAATAAACTTGAATTTAATTATATTTAATTGGCCTGACAATTATAAAAATGCAATTACAAAGTATCTTATTTAAAGGGTTAGTTCACCCAAAAATCAAGTCTCAAGTCTTCCTAGGTGTATATGACTGTCTTCTTTCAGACGAATCCAGTCGGAGTTATATAAAAAATTGTCTTTGATCTTTCAAGCTGATTCATGGCACTCAGCACGTGTTTCATGCTTCAGTCCAAAATAACTTAAAGGTGCCAGTAGAATGCAGTATACAATATTTTAAATTGTTTCTCTGATATCCCCAGAGTGGTTTGTAAGTTTTATCTCAAATATACCCAACAGATATTTTTTATAGCTTGTTGAAATTGCCACTTTTAGGGATGAGCCAAATGTGCGGTTTTTGTGTTTGTACCTTTTAAATGAAACTGAGCTGGTGCTCCCGCCTCCCTTTTCAAAGAGTGCGGAGCTTCAAGAGGTCTTGCTCATGGGCATACGGTGTTACGTTTAATGGTGGTGGCCGTGTATATGAATCACGTTGCTTTCATATGCAATTTTTAACTACGACATTCCTATTCACGATCATTCTGGTAGCAAGTGAAGGCAGCATTAGTGAAAACAGGCAGAGACAATGGTAACTTTAGCAACATTAGCCTTACAGAGAGCAAAGAAGCTCTTTTGGAGAAAACAAAATATGACGCGTGATGCTTAATTTGTCTGGAGTCTGGACGTTTGCGCATGAAGCGTTGGTATCGATCCCTCTTTCAGAAGCAATCTTTGCACAACTCCAGCGCTGAACTGACCCTCATTTGTGAGGCAGTCCGGCGTAAAATGTTAGCACAAACAAATAGGACTTTTCCGTTTTTTTCCGGGACATTTCCTTCGAAAATGAAATTTAACCACCGTGTCCTCAGCAGTTTATGGAGACTCCTATGTTCGTTGGTGCATCCCAAAACACAACACTTGTAATGCCTCTTTGGCAGTGACATTGTATCTCCAGCAGCTACAGTAAGAAAACAGTAATGGCGGACTGCTGATTCTCACTCAGGGCTGTGTATATGCTAATACGGCAGAGAGCGTCACAAATGGGCGGGACTTCCCCGAGTATGACGTCATAGTAGTGAGAAATCTGGAACTGCTAGTGTGGAGAGAATGTTTATGATTTATTGGGATTATAAAACAATGAGTGGGTGGATTTTAGGCTGGTTGTTTTCACACACTGCGGCCACACAACTGTGATTTTTGCATTCTATGGCACCTTTAAATAAAAAGCACCCATCCATTAAAAAAAGTGTCTCACACGGCTCCAGGGGGTGAACAAAGGTCTTCTGTAGTGAATTGATGCGTTTTTGTAAGAAAAAATATCCATATTCACAAACGTAATAATCACTTTAATGTAGCTTGCGCCAACAGTTGGACACGGAAGCAGCTCCGGGCGGATGACGTATGAGATCAGCGTTGCGCATCTGTGAAAACCAACCATTTTGTTATCAGAGCAAAGGAAGCAAAGTTTCCTTACTTTAGCAAAGGAAAACCAGTCTCCTCTTGGCTTATATCGAAATTCTCCGACATTC
Organism: Sinocyclocheilus anophthalmus; assembly: GCA_018155175.1. Lineage (NCBI taxonomy): Eukaryota > Metazoa > Chordata > Actinopteri > Cypriniformes > Cyprinidae > Sinocyclocheilus > Sinocyclocheilus anophthalmus. The sequence goes on from JADLZN010000271.1 coordinate 246,874, forward strand.
TTCTTTACAAATCCTCTTTTTGTACTTCTAATTAGTGACCGTTGTTTTGTTTTGATCTCTCCCCTGTTTCCACTTCTGAGCGGCGCATGCACAAAGCCGACCTCATACGTCATCCGCCCGGAGCTGCTTCAGTGTACAACTGTTGGCGCAAGCTACATTAAAGTGATTGTTACGTTTTGAATATGGATATTTTTCTTACAAAAACGCATCGATTCACTACAGGAGGCCTTTGTTCACCCCCTGGAGCCATGTGAGACACTTTTTTATGGATGGGCGCTTTTTATTTAACTTTTTTTTTGGACTGATGCATGCAACACCCGCTGAGTGGCATTAAACAGCTTGAAAGATCAAAGACAATTTTTAATATAACTCCGACTGAATTCGTCTGAAAGAAGAAAGTCATATACACCTAGGATGACTTGAGGGTGAGTAATTTATGGGCTAATTTTAATTTTTGGGTGAACTAACCCTTTAACTATTTATTTAGAGAAAATCAATTGATAGCACCTGACTATTACACTCTGACAGGCAAGAATAGATACAGACAGATTTGCATATTTATTGCATGCTGGTGTTATAGGAAACTGAGAAATTATGGATAGATATGATTCTGAAAAGATTGAAGAGAAATATGTTTATATTTGCACACATTTCAGGTGCTGAAACAGCAGCATTCTCAATAAATCTTGAGTTCCATCTGTCCCTTTCCATCTCTCTCTGTCTCATTTCATATTTACTCTCTTGAGGGGAGGAATAGGAGGACCAGTCTAATAAGATTCTCTCAGGCAATCTTCAAACACAAGATGACAGATCATATTTTTGAACCACATTCATCTGCAGTCAGTCAGGTCTGTTTCATCCAGGTCCATGTGTTATTTTTTTGATAGTCCAAGAAAAGCAGACAGAAAATCTTTCACTTCTTCAAGAGGAAATGAGTGGCTTTCAATGCAGATTATTCCAGTGCCACTCTCTGTCCTTCATTTCCATACTTTGCCTCTTTCCTTTCTGTTGAGGATGAAGTTCAATTACCCTCTTGTCAAACAACATAATTTTCAGGTAAACTGAGCCGTGAATTGATTTGGCCCACTCTCTGAAAGCTGTGCAGTCAAACCCAAGTAATTGATGGGTTTGTGATTTGTGGCTCCACACTCACTTAACGCCAACCACAGTAATTATTTATTGGCCTGTGCGTGAGACTGGCACTGCCATTCACTTTTCACTCAGTTACTGCTCCAGCTCATCTTTCTTTGGTATTTTTTTTAATACTTTTTCTTCACAATTACTACATTTTCTAGTCTCTCCCAGGACTGTAAACTTGATTAGACAAACCATAAAATATAAAAACATATAAGTTAATAAAGGTACAGATTTATGACATCATATTAACATTCAGATTGCAGAATCATCTGATTGTGTACAAAAATAATAAACACTTATTTACATTTTTCCCCCTCCCCATTCTTCTTTTTTAGAGCCGGAAACATGCAAACAAAGTGCGTCTTTATTACATGTTGCATCCAGTAGATGGGGGATGTCCAGCTAAGAAGCTCAGAACAGATGACGTGAGTATCTCATCCTATTCTTTTTTTATTACTATTACAAATGACACCTCTGTAATGTGTTCATAAATGACTTGCCCTGAACCATTCTTTTTAAAGATCAGGGTGCTAAACCTTTTTTCTTTAAAGGAGTTCTAGTCGTTGCTCTCCACAGCCAACCTTTTTTTTTGTTTTGTTTTTTTACAATAATATGCTTCATGAACTCCAACCATTAAAAAGCACTTCATTTTATGCTTTCTTTAATGCAAACATTTAATATAATAGATTGAACTTGTGTATGCAAATTTCTTTTGAAATCAAAGTAAATTAATTTTAATTACAAAGAAGCAACCTGCATCTGTGGACAGTTTGGCTATTATTAATGTATCACATTTTCTGCCATATTAGTGAGTGCTGTAGAATTTCAATGTGCACTTTAGTTTCTGTATGACAGTATTTAGGTGGTATTTAGCAGATTTTGTATTTTTTATTTTAAGGGGATGTTCATGTAGGATGCGTTCTTGCATTTAAAAATAGGTAGTTGGAGTACAATGAAATGAAAATGTATTGTTCATTGCGAAAGATGCTAAAAAAAAGCAAGACATGTCAAGACACCTGTCTGAAACATATTTAGACAGAAACTTATGTTTCTTTTATTGCATGGTTTTTAATTTGTTTATAGCTGGGATTATTTAATTGTGGTTATGAGTGAAATCATAACTAGTTCCCCTAAAGTCAAGTACTCCTGGAAGAGCTCTGGCAAATTCAGAGTAGAAAACCTTCTTTACTGTATGTTTGTTAGCGTGGTGAGTACTTAGAGTTACTGGTAACACTTTCGTATAGGGACTAATTCTAACTATTAACTACTTGTTTATCAGCATGCCTATTATTAAAATATTGGCTGTTTATTAGTACTTAGAAAGCACATATTATTCATGACCATACTGTATTCTACATCCCTAATCCTACTCAATACCTAAACTTAACAACTACCTTACGATAATAAGCAGCAAATTAGTAGTTTATTGAGGCAAAAGTCGTAGTTAATGGTTTGTTAATAGCGAGAATTGGACCTTAAAATATAGTGTGACCAAGTGACTGCGGCGCCCTATTTATGGATGATTGTAGTGGTGACTCAAGGGTTGTAGTACATCTGTCCAGTGTTTTATCATAAGGAGACAACAGCTTGGCGTGTGTGAAATGTAATGTAAATCTGGTTTTGTACTGCATTGTCACTTTGAGTTAATAGGAGATCTTATGTGGGTTCAAGCTTGGGTTTATGAATGGAGCAGTTTTTAAATGAAGGCCAATTAAATTCAAGAAACAAACAAGAAAGTTCAAGAAAGTCTAACTCAACTCTGAACTTCAGCTATCTTCTGAGATGAGTCTCGCTGAGATTATAGTATGCTTCTCTCAGTAGGATAAAGCAGGCTTCTGCTTTATTGCCATGTTTGATGGGCTATTCACACAACGAGAGGGGTTCATAAACACAAGGATGTGTGAATGTTGCTGGGATCAGCCTTTTTGTGCTCTCGGCTGGGCAGAGAAAGTCTATGAGGCCTGTGGTTTTTGCAGATGTTACATGTTCTTTAGACAGCTTCCAAACAAACCAACAAAGCTCTCACCGCAGGAGACCAAATGCACATCTAAATGTTTATGCGAGAGTCAGAGAATGCAAAATCGTAGCCATCGGCTATGGGATACGGTTAGAATTAAATGATATTGAATGCTGTATATGTTTTATTGATATTCTGTAGGGTCACAGTAATTGTATACATCATTAGACAAGCTATTGAGGTGAGGACACTGGCAGAGAATTGCAGTAATGAAGGTGATTAGTATACGATTATTGTGTAGGGAACCACCACCTTCAATGGACAGATTTCAAAAGACTAGCGTGCTGCTTTTGAGTTCTTCGACTGAACTTTAACACTTAGCTTGTATCAGATCGATAGTAGCAATGAACAGACATTCAAATAGTCTCTGCAGACAAACTAGACTTTGTGCAAGTTGGACAGCAAATATTAATAAGCCATTACCCGCTGAAGATGCAGAAATATGGACATGTCTTGTCAATGAGTACAGATAGGCCAAAACTGGCATTTTTTCAGAAAGAAAAAAGAGAGAACAAAATTAAAAGTGGCTACATTTAAGAGACTAGTTAGGGTGCTTCCAGACCTGTAGAATGTTGGCTTTTTAATGAATAAAATCCCAATTTTGTAACAATGTTTTACGCTTTCTTATACACATATGGTAACACTGTATTTTAAGGACCAATTCTCACTATTAACTAGCTGCTGATAGCATACATATGACTAACATATTGGCTGTTTATTAACTGTATATTATACACTCTTTGGTTTTGAACTGCAATAATTAATGTGCTCGCCTCCAGAATTAGACATTATTGCTTTTTACATTATGCATTTCCCATTATGAATTATGATACAGCTTGGTTAGATTCCTTTCTCACCACAAGTGAGCCACTCCAGAGTTCGTTTTTCACCACCTCATTCAGGCACTCTCTAAAATATAGCATGTAAGTCATATTAACTGATTTTGTTACTTTTTTTTTTAGTGGGGAGAGAGAACTGTTCAAGTCTTTAGTTTGAATTAATTAAATTAGAATGTTTAGGGTAGGTTTTCCCACTTAAATATTGAGTTAATCCTCTTACACTCTCTTATCACTAATCAGTTAATGTACTTCTGAAAATCAATATAAAAATAGTGCAAGATGAGGAATTTTTGTGATTACCTTTTCTCTGTCATTAACCTTTAAACGTGATAGAGAAAAACCAAGTCAGGAGGCGTTCAGTCAAAATCAGCACTTTTTACAGTGGGAACGAGGGAGTAGAGTGGAACTGAAAGCAATTATTTTTCCACTACATTGCTCTTTCTGATATTTATAGATCAATGAACTCTACATGACTACTGTTGTGTGAATGCTGTTGTAATGTTTTTTGCTCCACAGCAAGAAAAAAAAACAACTGAAAGTTTTGCGCCAGCAATTTTGCTTCAGTGTAAAAAGCTTAGACATACTGATTTTCTTGATTTCTTCAATAACAATGTTGTGTGAAAATTGTTTTTCCAAACCATTCTTTAAAAAACTGCAAAACTACACCTTCTACAGTTTAAATGTTAAGGGGAGTGCTTCATAATTAAAGGTAAGTAATTTCATTATATTGTCAACCAGTCCAGCTGTACAGTACCTGTCAGTCAATGCTACACACAAAGTGCTGCCTGCATTTTCTTTAGATTCTTTCCCAGAGCACAGGGTTGTATGAGGGTAAACTGGCCCTTGACCAGCGGAGAACTAAAATTCACCTGCATTAAAGAGTCAGTAAGCAGCCAAGTTCTAACAAGCTGTCCTCTGCTCTCTCAACGCCTAATAAAGTGGCAGCAGATCGTACAGGAGATCACTGGTCACATCCATCTGCTTAACACAAATCAGCTGTCTGTAGCAGCTACTAATAGCTACATGGTCCCCTAAGGACACTTTAAAAATCTCTCCCCAAGTCTCCAGCACACTGTAACTCAATGCAAGGGCTGTGGCGGAGGATACAATTAGCGGCCTGGGACAACTTCTGCACTGATCGAATAGCCCATCGGATACTTACTCCTATTTAATTAGCGGTGATTAAATCAACCCCTGCCGGGGCTCGTGTTTCCAGGGGAGAGCAGGGCAGACGGAGCGTGTGTGGAGGACAAGAACGAAAGTAGAGAGAAGAAAGTGAGCTGGAACTCGAGCCTGGATCTTCAGCTTTTGTTCTAGACTTTGTTTCACTCAGTTAATGACAGATCAGTGACTGTGTGTGGAATGTCCAGACAGCCTGAGAGTGATACAGCAGTTTCCTCTTTACATTTACATTTCAGTTTACGCTTCTCTCTTGGATATCAGCAGAACTCATTTTGTCAGGGTTCCACATGTATTAATAATCCCAATGTATATGGCAAACCTATAAAAACACTGAACAAGTAATGGGATGCATGCATAGATGAAGCTTTGTTTGAAGGGGACATCGGATGCCTATTTTCCAAGTTGGTATGATTCTTTAGGGTCTTCATAAAATGTCTGTGTGTAAAACAACACCCTTTTTAACTGGTCAAAAACAGCTCTTTTTTAGGGGCTAATGAATGACACCGTTTCAGACTCAGACAGCCCATAAAAAACTGGCTGCGTGTCTTCTTTTCAGCTGTTTGGAGCTGGCAGACTCACCAGAACTAAATACAAAAAAAGAAAAAGAAAACCTAAAAAAGTGAACATTTCATCCAATATCCCCTTTAAACCTGCTCTGTTCTCTTTTGCTGCCTAGTCAATGTTGTGCAGTCAGTGGTTGTGCATGTATTATGGCTGATAAGTGTTATTTATTATTATTATTTAATATTCTTGTATTATAATTATATTTTGTCAGTTTCTTTTTAATAATTTTTTTTAAATAATTTTAGTAATTTTGTTAAATACTTTTGTATTTTTTGTAAGTTTTTGTTTTACTTAATGTATCTATTTAGCTATATTTTATTTTAAGTTAACAAAAAAGATATTAATAGTTTTTGTTAACAATATCAACACTGTTGCTGATTTGACTCTTTATCACCTGCCATAGTTTTAGGCAAGATTTTTTTTTTTTTTTGACGTCGAGGATTTTCTGACAGACCACAGGCCATTTTATTTTGAGAAATGCTGCTCTATCTGCTTGTTAAGTCATGATATGGAATACTGTTTCTGGGTCCAAGCCTATACTCATTTAAGTTGAGAATACCATGTCAACAGCCGTTTATGAGCACTATTTATTCATATCACACATTTAAGCTATGGTTTAAAAAAAACTAGAGTTGAACATTATAGTCTCTGGGCTCAAAGGTCGACCGATATGAGTTTTTCTCTGGCCGATGCTGATGCCGATATTTAGAAATCAGGGCAGCGATGGCGATAATCTGGATTGCGCCGATGGTCGATTGATGTCATCTTCCAGCTCAGTTCAGTTTAAATAGTATTTGTGCAATCAAGTCGACGATATTGCTGGAAATTAATTGTCCCCAACTAAGCAAGCCAGAGGCGACAGTGACAAGTGAACCAAAACTCCATCGGTGACAGAATGGAAAAAAAAAACCTTGGGAGAAACCAGGCTCAGTCGGGGGGCCAGTTCTCCTCCGGTCAGACGAACCAGCAGGTTGATCCATGCTGCAGCAAAGTCAGATTGTGCAGAGGACTCATCTGGTTCCGTGGTCTTGTCCCGATGGCCGTCTAGGACTACTACTAATAGTAGTAGTAGTAGCCTAATTCATACTAATAATACATGGCTCAAAACTTAAGCACCTTCTCAAAACAGTTCTGAAGGATGCTTTTGTTTATGTTTGCTGACAGACTCCAGTGTTTCCCACAGACTTGCAAATGCAAATTGATTCTCTGCCAGCAGGAGGCGCTGTTTGAGCGGGAGATATAGCGGTTTCCCCAGTAACGGCTGTAATCAAGTAAGCGCTGTGCTCACAAATGCTACTTTATCAGGCATTACAGGAAAGACGAAATGAAATCGAAGCTTTTCTGAAGACGGTCGGTTCTTTTCAAAGATACATTCATTTAAAAATACCCGCTCTGCATTTTAATTTTGAAATGTGCAATGCTCACTTTATTCAATGAAGTATAAGCCTTTTGGAAAATGTATTTGTGGCGCTCAGTTTTGATATTGTGACGAGCCGCCACAAATAACTCAATGTATGGGAAACACTGGACACCGCTATAAGTCAAATGGCCATAACATAAGTGAAAACAAAAATAAAAGAGTTCACACATGTTACACAGCCCGCGTAAGAGTGCACTGGCCACGACACATTTCATGAGCAAAGTTATCGTGCACGTTTTAGCCAGCCCAGAAGTTTCTTCTGAATTGTACGTGTTTTTACTTTTACATGCAAATGACTTATAAATATGATAACTTTCCGACGTCAATTTTAGTGGGGTACAGCGTAATTACGCTTTCGAATTTTCTATTTTGCCCAGCCATCATTAGCTGAAACTGTGTGGGAACGAGGCGTTGCTGCAGAGTGTGAGCTACTCACGCACGCAGCCAGGGAACGGCATTCCACAACAACACTTAGCTGCCCGCAGATGCGCCTGCCTATAAATCGGCCTAATTTGCAGCACAATCGGCCGATGCTGATTAATTAAAAAATGCCAAAAATCGGCCCCGATTAATTGGCCGCCCGATCAATCGGTCGACCTCTAGCTCAAAGTGTTTATATTTCTACAATATTTTAAGGATTTAGAAAAGAGAAATCACTGCCTGTCTGGCCATCTGAGATTTCTCTATGAAGATAAAGATTAGAATCATAATTTTTCAGTACTGCAGCAGAAAGTGAGTGTATATTAGCAACATTTGTTGTTTGCTTTTGGGGTCTGATGGAGCGCTTAGTCCCAGAAACGGTGACATGTAACATCAGACTTAAAAAGCAGATACTTATGTACTGCTGAGCTTACACATGACATGTGAATGAAAATTGAAACCTGTCCATCACTTTTCTTATGACATGGTATTTCGCTTTGTCAGAATCAGTGCTGAGACGCTTATGTGGGTAATGCGGATTTAAAATTGTCTGGCAAAAACAATTATAGCCTTAATATAGATATTGCATGTCTTCAAAAGCTAAGATCTAATGTCTATTTCCAGTGTTAATAAGTACTGCCTACTGATTAAGGAATGAAGCTGTAAGAATTAAATATATTTACACTATGGCTTACAAGATAAGGGCCTCAAATATGGGGATGGTTTTGAAGTATGCATTAGAACCTGACTGATACGATGTGAACTGACAGCACTGTGCTTGCTATGGTTGGCATAGCATTTTGTTCTCATGGAGACGCAGACCAGACTGAGTCATGGGTTCTCTGACCTTTTTTTTCTCTATCATTGTGTTTTTTTCTCAAAGTGGACACTCTTCCATTCTTGCTGGAAGAAATAAGTAGTAAACAGTAAGAAATATAAGTGAGTAATCCATCATTTAACTCCAGTTAAAAGCACATTGTGCTTGTAACATTTGGTTTTGAGCATTCTGAATCCACAAAGCAATAGCCATGCTGCACAGCAACCATATACCACGGTGTAAACAGAATTAAGTCTCAAAAGGTTTTGCACTAAAGCAATCTCTGCAAAGCCCCCAGAGCGCTTTCACCAGCAACTACTGCCTGCAAGCCTCAGACGCGGTGCTGAGTGCTGAATTGAGGTCTTTCGTTGTTCACAAAAATGTACTCTGCTTTATGATCGTATATACTGTATATAAGTGCACAGGCTTAAGTATCAGATCTACAACCTAACAAAAAGAAAATGCATGGCTTTTGATAAAAGGTGCGAAAGTTAAATGCATAATAATAGTGTGTGTGATAGTGTGTATTTTGTCATGTGTTTAATTTGACATTGTCAGCATTACACTATTGCTCCCAAGCCAAATTATTTGTGGCGGTTTTATATTTTTGTTATATTTGAAGCGTTTATTTGCAAAAGCAGATAACTCAAGGTTTTTAAAGATTTTCAAAAATCATGTTTTTTATTATGTTATTATGTATTCATTGTGTTTTATGGTGTTAGTTAGCTGAATTTTTTGTTATTTTTTAACCTAATCAAAATAACTCAACTGCAGTTTGATTGAGATTAATTGGAATGCACAATGAAAAAACTTGATTTTTGGAAATTAACTCTTCATTTGTTTTTTTTGTATTTATAATAGGTGCATTTGTTACATTATATACAGTTGATATATTATTTTAATCTACTTTTTAGTTTTATTTATTTGTGTATAGCATTTGTTACATACAGTTGTTATATTTTTGTCATGAATTTACTGGCAGTTTGATATTCTTACAATTTTACTAGTATATTATAGTTATTTTCTTACATAAAATAACAGAGTTTGTACATACATAAAAGAATGCACTTTATCTTTACATTTGAGACTCGCTGATCACCTGTATACAGTCATATCTCCTTCTCTCTTCTTGGTATTTGAACAGCAATTACAAATTCAGCATCCCTTTCCCCCAGGCTGGTTCTGCTGTTCCAATCAGATGGTTATCAGCCTCCTGATTATTCCATCACAGCCCTGATGAACCCTGTCAGACTCTTAACAGTTCTGTCTCTGCTTAGTTGGGCAGTAGGCAGTCATTTGTCACTTTGAATTGACTTTATACGATACAGCAGAGATATGCAAAATGCTGGACTACTGCACAAATGAAGCACTAAAATAAGAGACAAACTAATTTCAGTTTAGCTTTCAAATTAACTCAGTTTGAGCTGCATGTTTTTAATACAGTCTCTGACATACGTTCATGGAAATCCAGTTAGAGTGTCAGTAATATAAGTAAATGAACATTGTTGTTTATTATTTTTGCATGTTATTTGTCAGTACAATTTGCCAGATGATGTAAAATACGTCACCTGGTGGACTTTTGACAGCTCCAGGGATGTTGTGGGAACTACAGATTTCACTTCTGCATTTTTGTATCCCTGCTCACAGACAGTCAGATTAAGCGCAGTGCATTATGGGTGTTGATGTTTTCCTACCTTTTTTGCCACAGCCCTTTTTCTCTGTTTTATCTCTTGCAAGCAATGAATTAGCCTATCCATTTAACCAGCATATTGTATGTAGTTTTTGCCATAATTTTATTCTCAGCAGTTGTCAAAATTGTGAATGACATCTTGAAGTACAAAGTGAAGTTAATTTAAGAGTGTGCAGTATAAGATTACACTTTAAAATAGGCAAAATAGGCAAAAAAGTGACGAACAGCACTATTAACTATTAGCACTATTAACAACAGAATTTTAGAATTTTAACAACATAGAACAGTATTTGCAAAAACACTTCCATTTAAGTCTTCAAGAGCTCTGAGGGGTGGTAAATTAACCTAATATGATTGAATTGATATATGTGACCCTGGACCACAAAACCAGTCTTAAATCTCACGGGTAGATTTGTAGCAATAGCCAAAAATACATTGTATGGGTCAAAATTATAGATTTTTATTTTATGCCAAAAATCATTAGAATGTTAGGTAAAGATCATGTTCCATGAAGATATTTTGTAAATTTCCTACCATAAATATATCAGAACATAATTTTAAGGTGATTTTCTAAATATTTTTATTTTTTTGCACCCTCAGATTCCAGATTTTCAAATAGTTGTATCAAACCATACATCAATGGTAAGCTTATTTATTCAGCTTTTTTTTATTTAAAAAATTGACAATTATGACTGGTTTTGTGGGTCACATACCTGTTGTATGTGAGAGACTTTATGCTTTGGTAACACTTCTTTTGTGCCAATAAATAAGTAATTATAATAATTATGAAGAAAACTGATTATGTTGAAGCCATAATGTTGTAGAGCAGTGGCTATGGTGTCATGTATTGTTCCCACTCTCACTCCATTTTCTCTCCCTGCTTCGTTTCCTGTCTGCCCTCAACTGTCTCTGTCAATAAAAGCTAAAACCCAAAATGAAAAAATGCTCTAAACTGAGTAGAGTTGGCAATGGTATTCATAGGCATGCATGCATGCGTTCAGAAAAGATTAGCTATTGCTGAAGCTGATGATGGTTGAATATAAAGAGGCTTCATTGTTGTGTGTGAATAGGCTGCATTAGAAAACAAGCATTCACCAAGCATTATTCTTGAGTAGAACAACGTTAAAGACCACGTTGTCTACCTAGGTCATAGTTACAGTTCTTTGAAATGCAGAGATGTGCAGAATGTTTATTTTCTGTTAAAGTGATGTGTGTTATTTAAAATACTTTCTCATCTCCAACCATAATATGTAGGGACAACAAGTAAGCTTTTTGCTTGTTTGCTTATTGACGTTGCACTGATATTATTATGAGAGTAAAGCTCTGTGGAAAACACTCTGTTTTGTGTTGACAGTAAAGTGAATTTTCCGCTTTCAGATAAAAATATTATTTTATTGCATGAATGAAATGGTCACAAATCCATTTTGCTGAAGAGCAATGTGTCTTTCTTAGTGACAGGCTGTGAATTGCTGTGTAGACGTATATTCAGACGTGTAATTATCTTCAGCTTTGCACATGGCTTTAGTATATGTGAGCCACACATATCTGACGAATCACATTGAAGATTAAATCTGGGGGGATACAGCTGAGTCAGGGGTTTTCCGTTACGTTTTCCTATAGAAGTGGCATCACTGGATGTCATTTTTCGGTTCAAATGTTATCAATATTATTCATGCACACACATGTTTGTGGGCTTTGCCTTAGACTCTGGATTTGATGCTTAAATATATGCATTTATTTTTCATTTATCTAAAAGACAACATGAATTGTTAACATGGCACATTTCACTTCCATAATCTAATGTATTTCCAAGTGAATAAGGACAGTCAATATGAAAATTATAGTTCAACACTTCATTGGGAATTGATTAGCCTACACATCAAAATGCCTTTAATACCAAAGTAAGTAGCCATTTGGCTGTTAGTTAAAATTAGTCCGCATGGCCTAAAGCTCAAACTCAGTTCCTGGAGGGCCACAGCTCTGCACAGTTTAGCTCCAACCAAACACACCTGATCCAGCTAAACTTCCAAGCAGGTGTGATTTGGAGCTGGTTGGAGCTAAAACCAGAAACACTGCATGATTTTTGGCTGTCCCAGACGAAAGATTGGCATCGTGAAATAACTGTAGCGATTTCTGTGATCCTGGCTCCTAATCGGTGGTCCTGTGTCATACAGTGAGAGAGGTTCAAAGATGGCCGTTGTCAAGGTCTTGCAACCAAAGATAGCCTACGATACAGCATGATCATCGCACAATTAAGCTTTAGCGTTAGTTCTGGCAGGCCACGTGAGTCAAGCTTGCATCAGCTGATCACATCTACCTATAGGAATACGACACCTATCGCGGCATTCCTATAAAAGCTGTATTCAGTATTATTCAGCAGCTTTTCAGCTTGCTTCAGAGCAAATTACCCTCCTCCATCCCCAACTCCACCTTTCGCCACAGTCAGGACTTAGCTTTCTGATATTCCTTGCTAATCAGACTCCTTTATCTTGAATAAAGTGTTACACTTAAATATCATTGAGTACATTCTGTTAACCCTGGGGGGGTTATTATTGCTGCTCTCCCTGCTCATTCATGACAGGCTGCATGGATGGGCAGGGAGGTTTTTTGCCCAGAACAGAACCTCCGCCAAACAAACTTTATGCCTAAAGATCTATCATTTTGACGATAGTGGTCAGGAAGAAGGCGTGTTTGCTGCTAGATGCCACGGTTAGGACATGGCGCTAAATGCTTACCTCAGCGCTATGCCTTCCTATTCGCAGCTTACACTTTTGTCGCACACATAACATAAAAAGGGTGTCATCATCGTACAATCTACACTTGTCGTAGCCAAGTTTATTAGATCCATGTCGCACAGTATGACATGCAATGATCTTACAGAATTTCTAAAATCGTGCAGTGTCTCTCAGACTTCAACTCTGCAGAGCTGTGGCCCTCCAGGAATTGAGTTTGAGACCACCTAAGCAATGTCAGCAGACAAAGAAAATGGTTTAAGTTGAAGAAAAAAAAAAGAAAAAAAAACATTGATGCTGTTATAACCTTTGTTAAATTGACTAAATTATGTGAACTTGTAAACTTTAAAAATATTTAAAGTGAGTAACTGTCACAACCGGGACAAAGAGGCAAACAGACAGGTTAATGTAAGTCAGGGAGTTTATTAAAAGGAGCTTAGGAGTAGCTTCCAACAGAAAATAATCAAACTTAGGAATTAATGGAAGCAGAGAACTTATCTGTCTTATCTGGGCTCGGCCCTTTGGTCCTCCGGCCGAGAACTGAGGAATCCGAGGCTTGACAGGCAGATAGGGAGGCAAGGAACCCATACAGAGAAGCTTATAACCTTGAGACCAGCCGACGAGTGAATCAGGTGAGTGAGTATTTGACTGGTGTGATAAGGGGGTGCAGATGTCCGTGATCAGTAATCAGGTGATTGTGAGCGGGTGTAGGAGGCTGATTCGGCTGGTGTTTCCGTGACATTACCCCCACAGGCATCTCCCGACGCCCGAGACCGACGGCGAGCACAAACGCGGCCCCTGAGATCAGGACGGTCAGGATGAGCCTGGTGGAAGTCGTTGAGGAGGGATGGGTCCTGTCTGCCCGTGATCGCTTTTCAGGACCGTACCCCTCCCAGTCTATGAGGTATTGAACCCGGCCACCTCGCCGGGGTGTGAGGAGCTCCTTGACCGGTAGATGGTCTGTTGAGACAACCGGTGCAGCGGGGGGGGGGGGTACCTCGGTTTGTGGAGGGAGAAGAGAGAAGAGATTAGCTGAAGGGTTTCAGCACGGACACATGAAAGGTGGGGGTGAGACTCCGGTAATGGGCAGGCAGGTGTAAATGGTACATGACTTCATTGATGCGCCTTGCTATGGGGAAAGGACCTGTGTACCGGGGACTCAGCTTCCTGCTGGGCCGCCGGAGGCGGATGTCCCGGGTGGATAACCAGACTTGGTCCCCTGGGATTGTCGGACCGACGAGTGTCTGCATTGGCATGGTGCCTCCGGACGGCCCGCTGGAGATGGATATGCGCCGAGTCCCATACCCTCTCATGGAACCAGTGATCTACCGCTGGGACTTCCGAGTGTTCCTCGGTCCAAGGAAACAGGGACGGCTGGTAACCTAGCACACACTGAAGCGGGGTGAGTTCGGTGGTTTCCTGGCGCAGGGAATTCTGGGCGTGCTCGGCCCAGGGTAGGTACTGGCTCCAGCTGCCCTGATGGTCATGACAGTAGGCCCGGAGATACCGTCCGATCTCCTGGATCTTCCGTTTGGTCTGGCTGTTGGTCTGCGGGTGGTATCCAGAGGACAAACTGACTGATGCTCCCAGGAGGCGGAAAAACCCTCGCCAGACCCTGGAGATGAACTGAGGGCCTCTGTCTGAAACCATGTCTTCTGGGAGACCGAAGTTCCGGAATACGTGCTGGAAGAGGGCTTCAGCGGTTTCCAGGGCGGTAGGTAATCCATGCAGGGGAATTAATTTGCAGGATTTGGAGAACCGGTCGACGACTACTAGGATGGTCGTGAATCCGTCAAAATCCGCGGGAAAGCGCGTACGCTCGGACATTCTTAGTCCCTGGACGGTAAGTGACCACAAAGTGGAAGCGGGTAAAGAACAGAGCCCAGCGGGCCTGCCTTGGGTTAAGATGTTTGGCCTCTCGGAGGTATTGCAAGTTCTTGTGGTCGGTGATCACCTCAAATGGATGCTTGGCACCCTCCAACCAATGCCGCCACTCCTCCAGAACGAGCTTGATGGCTAGCAACTTCCGATTTCCCACGTCGTAGTTCTGCTCCGCCGGGGATAATTTCCGTGAGAAATACGCACATGGATGGAGCACAGGGGGTTCACCTCGCCATTATGACAGGACGGCGCCCACTCCCAGGGTCGCTGCGTCCACCTCGACCACGAAGCGGAGATTGGGGTCTGGGTGTGAAAGGGCCAGAGCCGTACAGAAGGCGGACTTGAGCTAACTGAAGGCCTGGTGTGCCTCCGGGGTCCAGGTGAGGAGCTTGGCCTTCCGACGGAGGAGAGAGAGATAAGTGGTGCCGCCAACTGGCTGAAGTGAGCGATAAAAATTTGCGAACCCCAGGAATCTCTGCATCTCCTTAATGGTAGTCGGTTGGGGCCAGTTCCGAACGGCATCCGCCTTCCTCTGGTCCATTTGCACCCCTGCAGGGGTGACGATGTAGCCCAGGAGTGAACAGTGGATTGGTGAAACTCACATTTCTCTGCCTTGAGATACAGGCGGTGTTGGTGGAGGCGTTGGAGGACTTGGGTGACATGGTTACGATGTCCTTCGAGAGTGGGTGAGTAAATGAGTATGTCATCTATGTAGATGAGGACGAACCGGTTGAGCATTTCTCTGAAGATCTCATTCATGAAGTTTGGGAATATGGAGGGTGAGTTGGAAAGCCCATAGGGCATGACCCGGTACTCATAGTGCCCGGTGGGCATTACAAAGGCAGTTTTCTATTCGTCACCCCTGCGAATGCGGTTATAGGCGCTCCTTAGATCCAGCTTGCTGAAGACGCGGGCCCCGCGGGGCTCCTCCAAGGCCGCAGGGACCAGAGGAAGGGGATAGGCGAACTTCACCGTCTGGTCATTGAGGGCCCGGTAATCAATGCAAGGTCTCAGCCCCCCATCTTTCTTGGCCACGAAGAAGAAGCTCGACGCTGCGGGTGAGGTGGACGGACGGATGAACCCCTGTTGCAAGGCTTCCTGAACGTACTCCTCCATAGCGGCTCTCTCCAGGATCGTCAGTGGATAGACGTGTCCTTTGGGTAATTGGGCCCCAGGCAGCAGGTCAATGGCACAGTCCCATGGCCCGTGAGTGGCAGCGAGCTTGCTGAACATGTCCTGGAACGCCTGATATTCGGGAGGAGGAGGAGCAACAGGCGATGACTCCGGGCTTTCCACCGAGGTGGAACAGACAGGGAGGTCGTTCCTGACGGAGATCGGGATAGGCAGATCCTGGAGACACTCCCATTTACACTCCACATTCCACTTGAGTATTTCTCCGGACTTCCAGGCGATGGTGGGTTGATGTTTGGCTAGCCAGGGGCATCCCAGGACGAGCAGAGAGATCCGTTTGGTGTGGAAACATCCAATCCGTAGAACGACCTCGGGCGTGCGGTGCCCCTTGACCAGCGGCTTTCCCTGGACAGTGGTGATCTGGTAGGGCGTGGCATTTTTGCAGCGGGGAACCGACGCCCCGTGGTCCACAAGGATTTTGACTGGAAAGAATTCAGTGTGATAAATTAGAGCATTTATATGAGGCATGCAAGACACATCAGGAGTGATCTGGATAGTACTCACCGCTGGGCGTGGTGGACGAATGGGACAGGTGTGGAGCTGGTGCTCACTGGATCCACAGTAGAGACATAGGCCACGGGTGAGTCTCCGAGATCGTTCCGTGGACGAGAGGTGGTAGCTATCCGTGATCATGGGCTATGGTGCTGGAGCGGAGAGGCTGGGTGAGACAGCGGCAGCGGGTATCAATTCTGTATGGCACGCGGTTAGGTGCTGGGAAGCGAAGCACATACCCGTGGATGGATAATTCGGCTTGCCGCAGTTGAAAAAGCTCCTTATGCACTGTGACCTCCGTGGGCGATTGCCGATACCTCCCGGAGTGTTTCACCAAAGTCATCCAGCGCGTAATCCACGGGCCCTGTGAATTCCACAAGGCTTCGGCCCACTGCAAGGCTCTTCCAGACAGCAACGAGATAATGAATGACACCTTGGCCCGCTCGGTCACATACAGGTGTGTTAAAAGCCAGGTAGAGGAACATTGCAGCAAAAACCGCTGCAGAAGGCTGCTCACGACAAAAGCTTGTGGCGGGCATTGGAAGGCGTGTGGGGAGGGAGGCCGTTGTAGTTTGGTTATGTTACGTTTTTAGTGTCGTTGGTGTTTTTTTGGACAGTCCGGATGGGTAAGGGTTCCGGTGAGGATGTGCTCCGAGAATCCATGAGTCCGTGTTGTAATCCATTTAATTTAGGGGCTGGTCATCTCTCACAACCGGGACAAAGAGGCAAACAGACAGGTTAACGTAAGTCGGGGAGTTTATTAAAAGGAACTTAGGAGTAGCTTCCAACAGAAAAGAATCAAATTTAGGAATTAATGGAAGCAGAAAACACAATCTTATCTGGGGTCGGCACTTTGGTCCTCCGGCCAAGAACTGAGGAATCCGAGGCAGATAGGGAGGCAAGGAACCCATACAGAGAAGCTTGTAACCTTGAGACCAGCCGACGAGTGACTGAGGTGAGTGTGTATTTGACTGGTGTGGTAAGTGGGTGCAGGTGTCCGTGATCAGTAATCAGGTGATTGTGAGCGGGTGTAGGAGGCTGATTCGGCTGGTGTTTCCGTGACAGAAACTTCATTTAGCAGTACTTTTAATCATTTGAAATCATAACTTAAGTCAAACTTTTTCACTATGTCCAAAATGACCAACTTTAACGATTGAAATACTCTCAGCCAGTGCAAATTTGCACCATTATGCATATCAAAATCATACATGTCCAAAACAACCATACACAGTAATTTAACAATTAAACTGCTATCGAGCCAATGCAAATTTGCAACATGGTGACCTTCCCCTTTTGCAGATGGCAGTCAGTAATACCTGTGTTCTTTATCAAATTAGCTTTTAATAGAGAGTCACTCTGTTTTGCTCTTGTCAGTGATTTTATTTTCCTGTTTCATAGTGAATGTCACTGTAACACAAAGACCACAGCATTCTGAATGCACTATATGAGGACTTGTGTGGGAGATTCTTCTTTTCAGAGCAGGTGATGTGGTAATGGATATATTGAATGTACAGTCCATATACCGAAGCACAGAGCAAGGTCATTTGGAGAAGTGCTGTGTTGGTGTGTGCTGTGTGTTCAGCTCCCTCCATTAACACTGAGGGTGCTTGGCTTCCATGATACTTACAAACAGAGAAAACAATGGATTTTTGCAGGCCAACCTGCAGACCAAAATAGCTTCAATGCAATGGACGAAACCAACATAGCTGATGTAGTATGTCTGATAACGTATCTCCATATGTATAGAACATACTTGTACATACTCAGGAATTCTGACCTCATTGTTGTCTAACTATCTTTTAACATACTTCAGCGGTGTTAGTATTGCAGTCTAGTAGTTTAGGAAGACAGACACAGAGTGAGTTTGTGTGTTTGCATGCTTGTGTAAGAATGCCTCTGAACGCAACTTAAGCCTGTTTTCACTTCACATGTGTCATATCAGTTTGCCCTTCCTATGGTCCAGGGCTCTGTGTGGCAAATTGCTGGAAAATCTATGCAAATAAGCTCCTTGTTTTATTCATAGAGCTGGAACCTGAGCTGTAGGGCAACCATTGTTTTTGATTACTATCAATATAAAGTATCTTCCTGTAATTACAGGTAACAGCTACAATGCCTGTAAGAAACATCTAACAAGGCCAAAGACTAGAACATTTCACAGTGGAATTTTAACAAAATGACTGTTTTCGGGAAAGTAAGGAAGAAAAGTTGGCAGAATTAACAAAAAAGAAAGAAAGACCTCACATCAGATTTGTCACCTTATTTCTGTTTTGGTGATGCTGAAGCCCTTAGTAAGTTAATCCAATGTACAGTAGCAGTTGGGATATCAGTGAGGGGTGTTGTAGAGGGCAGAATTCTGGTTATCATCTGATAATACAGCTTTGCTTTATTTATTCTTGATCAAAAATACAGTGAACTGCAATATTTTTTTAAATAATATTACAATTGTAAATATATTTTTATATGTAAAAAAATGTAATTTTTTTTGAGATGGTAAAGATGAGTCTTCAATGCACATGATCTTCGAAATCATCCTTAAATGCTGATTTTGCTGCTCAAAACATGTTATTATTATATAAGAACAGCATTTATTGGAATAGAAATCTTTTGTAACATTATAAATGTTAAAACATAAACATTACGTCTTTTACTGTTACATTTGCTCAAATTAATCGGTCTGTTTGAATGCATTTCTTTTAAAAACCGGCTAAATAACTATAAATAATATTTAATACACAAACAATTGAAAGTAGCATTTAAAATTAGAGTATTTCTAGTATTTTTTGTATTTATATGTATTTTTTTTAGTGGAGACGTTATTGCATAGAACTTTAATATATTTTAATAAAAATAATAGATATATATATATATATAATATAATATATATATATATATATAATATATATTATTATATATAAGTCATACTGTAAATGCATGGATCAAATATATGGTACCACATCGAATTTTCCTCAACCATTAGCAAGCAGAGAAAAAGGTAGGCTACTACTCTCAGAAAATTCGAATTTCGACCATAACTGACATTTTTCACTTCTTTTGCCTGTAGCTCAAAATTAGACTGACTGAAAATTAGGGTCACATATACTGTTCGCGAATTGTTGGCTTTTTGGTATAGACGAGAAACTGCATCCCTAAAATTTTATTCTATTGGATCTTCATCCCAAGCATATACTGATGAATGCATCACAAGGAAGATGAACTCATGAAATGGCTCCATAGATTCCGCATCTTGTATTTGATGTAAAGTATGTAATGGATCTTATTGCAGGCAGTGGGTGATCGCCTCACTTTCTGCCTGTGATAGTTCAATCAAACTGGCCCCATTACTGTTAAATCACCTCCATTTGCATCCCACCAGTAACCACATAAGCAATCCCAAAGAAGCCGAGACATTTCCCCCACTCTTGCTCTCATTCTTCACTCTGCTACATTTGTAGCTCATTTACCCTCAAGCATTGGTGGGAGCTTAGGAGGAGAAAATCTGCTGTGAGAAATATTGTGCTAAGCTCTCGATTTCCTCTTTTAACCGGGTGCCCTTGCTCCGTCTGACCTTCTGACCGTGATAAATGTGTCTGATGTGTTGCAGGGGAATGAGGAGGGAGATGTGGATAAGAACAAGTGCTGTACACTGTGTAACATGTCCTTTACTTCAGCGGTGGTAGCGCAGTCTCATTACCAAGGCAAGATCCATGCTAAGAGGCTCAAACTTCTGCTGGGGGAACAGCCTGCCATAACAGCCAAAGGTACGTGTTGCTCACACAAACACACACGTAGCACTAAAAAGTTCTTTAGGAGGGTGTTTATGTATGAGGAGATCTGTCGGAGATGACCGCGGGTGGCTGGAGGATCAGGGCTGGCGTCTGAACGAGCCGGACACTCACAGCATTGCATTGCACATCATTGCTCACCGCCTACTTGCCTACAGGGGTAATTGACCTAAAAATAAGGCGGAAGAGAGTGCATGTGTCTGTCTGTGACTTTGTAAAAGGAGCTTTACTGAAGCAGCCGAGTGAAAGCAGTGTGTTTGAGAATACTGTTGTCACACTGTCTGCATATTTGTGTTTATGTCTGTGTTCATTCTTGCATTAGGTTTCTTTCATGCAGTGCTTTGCTGTGCATGTTAGGTTTCTGACCTGTTTACAGCACAATAGTAATGAGCAGGAAACACTCGGGGATCTGTGGGCTCTCAGAAATCCTTTGCCTGTAGGAGGATGCACAAAGGATATACAGTGTGTACAGTAGAGAGAGGCTTCGTGCGTCATTTCCATTTCAGCCAATGGAGAGAGAGACTGGCTTTCAGTTCCGTTCAGCATCCATTAGTCACCAGCTTTCCTACTGGCTGTGCCTCCAAATGCCCAATGTGTTTATTAATTACACTCGTCACTGGACAGCTGTGCCGCATATGGCATAGTTAGAAGGCCCACCACATCACATCCAGTGTTTAGGATCAATTACACAATTCTAACGCTTGAGATGGAGCCACAGTCTGTCCACTATCTATGTCAAATTGATGTAATCTATTGGGAATACAAGGCAGACTAGTGGATGATAACCACTGTGTATCCTGTCGGATATTATTATTATCAATAATATAAAGTATAAAAAATATTACTTTTAATTTAGATGATTTTGTATTTTATTATCAAATTTCGATTATGATTTGCAAATATTGCAACATTTATTATAAGTAAAAATAATTCAATGATAAATACATTAAATACAATTATTATAAGATTTAGAATTATGTATGGTATTTTGATGATTTACATGATTGTTATTCTTACAATTTAAATGATCATATTGGAAAACAATTATATATAATACAAACAGTAAATAAAAATAAATCTAACTAAAAACGTAATAATATTTTATTATTATTATTATAGAATAGCTAAATAAAGAACTAGAATATTTATTATTATAATCCTAAGGTGATTAATATAACAATTATTTTAGTGAGATGTATTGTAATGTTATTATTGTATTATAATATGCTTATGATGTGGTACACAAATATCCACAGGATTAGACAAGTAAATAATTTAATGATAATTCCACTTAATGAAAAACGAATAAGCAATAAAGTTAGTAGTATTATTATTAGAGTGATTTTATACTGACAGGGATTTAGTATTATAATGTATACTAGTGAAAATATAATTATTATAATAAAAACAGGAAAAATACATCTAATAAAACGTAATGATAATTTTTATTATTATATAAAAAATTATCTTATTATAAAATATCGAAATAAAATAAATTGATATTTATTATTGTAAGTATTAAATCAATATAAATATTAAAAATACTTTCATTAGATGTATGCATAGTTTATGATAATAATTTGCTTATGCTTTTCAATATTACACATTTATTATAATAAAATCAATTTAATGATTATAAAAAATCTAAGTAAAAACTAATAGTAGAGATTATATAGATTGTCGTTGTTGTTATAAATATCTAAAACAATAAATATTTACCATTATTATTATTATTTTTTTGTTTGTTTGTTTTAGAATTTTTTATTTAATATTACTATTAAAATAAACTCCTTGTCCTTATCACCCTGAATGGGCTTATTTTTGATAATGATTGCACATTTATCCATTACTTATCAACCTCATGGTGCAAATTATTGTTTAATGGTCTTGTGTGTTGCCATGTTAATTTAAAATTCAGTTTCATTCTTTTCACAGTCTGGTTTTAAATGCAAGGCTATGTAGCATATCTGGCTTAAAATGAATTACCACTGTAGTCTTGCTTTTTTCTTTGCTCTCTCTCTCTCTCTCTCTCTTTGTTCTCCCGTGTTTCCTGTCACTGACTGATGCCATCATTAGCTGTGCCATCTGCGTCTTATGGCTAGAGACAGACGAGGCTTGTGTCCCACTCCGAGGGGATTGAGGCAGACCATCAATCCCTCTGACATGTGGCATACTGAGACAGACTAGCTCGGGCCCAGCTTAACTGAGCAGAGAGGAGTTCTCTTGAAACTCAGTAAGCTTTTCAGTGCCCTGGCAATCTGGGGACAAACTGTAAACATGTTGCAGTGCCACTTCAACATTTGTTCACAGTAACCAAAAAGTGCTGGTGTTTTTAGAGGGAAAGATGATTTGATCTCCGGTCTGACGCACGCGGGTTCTCGCGTTATTTCCTTATCACTTCCCGCGTGTGTTTTGTTGTGAAACGTAGTTTGCGGACCAGACAGAGCTGTCTTCCTATTGTGAAGTCATGCAGTGTGAAACCCCCTGTCGCAGATCCATCGTGCAATGTGAACACAGCAGCAACTGAATGCTACCCCAGATAGTCACGCAGTGTGAAAACAACGGCGATCCGACGAGTTTGAAAATCGTGCAGTGAACTCGGCATAAGTTGTTTACTTGTTTGATCTGAACTAACCTCGCCTTCTTATAAAAAAGCAAAGTCTAGGTTGGCTTTTTATAAAAATCATTATCACAGTCACTTTGTGACTTTAAGCCCACAAAAAAAATGTCAACAATTTTCAACCCTCTACGCACACCTTGGCAATATAATCGCCATTGGCTAGTATTTTTTTGTTAACTCGCCAGACGTGATATAATATTTACACACCCACACACACACACACACACACACACACACACACACACCCACACACACGTTTACTAGCTATCTAAATGGGGACATTACATAGGCTTCTATTGTTTTTATATACAGATAGATATACACTTTTTAGCCTAAACCCACCCCTACCCCTCACAGAAAAATTCAGCATTTTTACAATTTCAAAAAAAAAACTTTGTTTACTTTATTTTAACAGTTTTACAAATGAGGACATCCACAAATTGAGGTTTTTGCCGATTTTGTCAGGCTTTGCTCACATTTGGGTACAAATTTGTCCCCAAAATATGGTTAAGTAGGTACACACACACATGCACACACACATGATTACACCCAATCAGCTTATCTTGTAAAAAGGGAACAGGCTTTTAATAACGAAATGTGCATCTTCTTAACTTCAGGCCAATCAAGCGTTATATATGTATTATGATAATAAGCATATTAATGATAGAATAGTGATTAGAACTAAATGGTATACCCTGAATGAAATGCCTATTTGTCTTTTACTGAACTTCGGATGGGGGGGTTGTGAAGATATTGTTGGTCATAGGTAATAGTAATTATTATTAAAAGATACTACTACTATATTATCTGCTGGGTTCATGAATATTAATCACGTTGTCAGCGTTCGCTCGAACTGATTTGCTGAAATCAAAACAGGGACGGTATGAGCGCCAGCCAATGAGAGCTGTTCGCGCATTAGCTCCGCCCACTGCCGAGAAAACGGCATATCTTCTGCTTGTTCTTAAAAGCGGAATAATTCTAAATTAACTGATATTTTGACAGGAAAATACAACAAAGAATGTGGTTTACATGTAGCGCGTCGACTCAGCGTGGTATGCAAGACTCTCGCTCTCTCTTTTTGCATGTGTGAGAAACACAGCGACAGTAAAGTAAAGCGACAGCGAGTCGTGTGCCTTCACACTAGTTTACGGTACGTCAAATACAGGTGCGCTGCGTGCTACATACTGCGCATCCATTGAGTACATGACATGATCCATTGAGCGCATCCAAATAAGTACAGATCGCTTGACGGAGAGCGAAACTCTCAAGAGCTCAGTCAGTGTGTTTATCGAGTGAAAATCTGTTGAACGCCTCACACACACATACTGGCGTGTAAAATCTAAAAATGTATTAGCCAATGGCTAATGTTAGACATGATTTAGTCGCCCAGAGTAAGATTTAGTCGCATTTGCGAGTGATTTACTCGCAATGTAGAGGGTTGATTTTAGAAATTGAAACTAGAAGATGTATATTCAAGTCATTGTATCACTTATAATTTAAGGTATTTTAATAATCAAGTTAAACATAATTATGCATGCGAGTAATTTAATGCTCAATGATGTTTTAAGAAGTTACGCCCGTTTCACACCGCACGCGTATGCAGAGCGGGAGCAGCGCGCGCATTGTGCTTTCACACTGGCAGCGTTTGTCGCGCAGCTGAACCGTGGCTTGTGTACTGCAAATACAGATGAGTATCGTTCATTCGGTCACGCTTTTCAGGTGTTCTCCGACAACTGTCTGTCATGTGCTTTGATATGGGCAGCATATGATGTGATGCGGCCGTGTTCCCCTCTATCACGTGCATATAACATGCTGTACATATAGTTTACATGATAAAAATAATCTTAAAGTTAATAAATGCCTCTAGTTTTAATAATTTAAACAGGCCTTTGAAGTTTGGGCAATAACTCCTGGCAGTGATGTGTTTTCGTGTAGTTGATTCTGTGCTAACTCTAATATATATATATATTTTTTTATGTTGTAGATTTAAGTAGCAAATGAGAATCGCTAAATTTATTGAATATATTTTGAGACAAAGGTCTTCCTAATGATTATCAGTTTGGTTTAAGATAATTAAAGCAACAGTTTTTCAATAACTAGAATATGTAAAAGTATGGTATTTGGGGTAAAAGCGCCCTGCTGTTGGGGCGAAAGGCACAATAATTAACATGATAATTAATAGATGGCTGACTTTTCCAATTGTTGACATGACAGATGGTTAGATTCAGATGGTAACTATCATATAGCCTATTTTGTTGGGTGTCCACCTTAGAGATAATCACCATGTTTATAATGAAACCATCATATTTAAAAACATGATATTAATCATATCATATAATAAAATATAATTTGTTGTTACTACTGTAAATCTATATTAATTTATTATGGGATCTCCTTGAATGCTTTCAGAATATTTACTTTTTATTTTGTTTCTGTATTTTAAAATATATTTTTATTTTAACATTTTAATGACAGTAGGCTATATTTATTGAACATTATTTATCAAAATAAGCAGAAAATAGTCTCGTACAAACTTTGCTAAAGTGATTGTTTTGAACAAGTATTAACTTAGACATTAGTATAAAAAAAGTGGTTAGCTAAAGTTATTATGGTCTCGGGGATTTACGGCTCTGCACGCGGCTTACCGAAACCGGATCGAGCGTCATTCCTAGTCAATGCTTGTGTTTACACCAGACGCGCCGCGGCACGTTTCAAAAGCTTCGCGGCTCTCCGCGCTGCTTCGCTAAAGATAGGCACCTAGTCTATTTTTGACGGACGCCGCGTCCAAAACGCACAGCAAATACAAAATAAAAGTAAAAAAATCGTCAATTTCAAAATAAACACCCTGTGCAGACTCCCGATCGAATTTCACGGTCACATATCTTTGGCAGGAGGCCAGAAATGGACGACGACGAGCGGTTCATCCTCGAAATACAAAAACACATGGTGTTATATGACATCACAAATCCTTTTTACAAGGACAATGAGCAACCAAACAACATCTGACAAGCAAATGGCGTGGTCTCGCGAATCCTACCGCTGCGCTTCTGGTGTGAGTTGGCACCGCGTGGAGGGCGTAACAAAACCTCCTCTGAGCCGTAACGCGCCGCAGACGTGTGCAGTGTAAATCAGGGGTTAGTGGCTCTAGCGCAGTTTGTGTGAAATAAAACCAGGCTATTGACCGGCCACCCTTATTGATTTCTACATAACACACATGTGACGTGACTGAGTGAAGCCAGTGATCTGAGCCCAGCTCATCTCCTGGGAAACACTATTGTTTCAGTCGGATATCAGCTTATAACACAAAACATCCTGTCTCCTTCTCCTCCTCCTCTTTTATATTCAGTAAGACAAATGAGAAACCACTGGAAGGCCGTATGTATTGACCTACATGTACATGTGTTTATTTTTACATGACATTTAAGGGTACTACATCCATCTTATTAAATTACTCAGCAGGGGAGTTTGCAGTCAGGTCTGGTTGCCTGTGCATCCTGTTACTACAGTAATACTGGTAATTATGGGAAAATTCTATGTTGTTTGTGCAAATGTGTGTCTAGACTTGATATGCAACAGTTAATTGTGGAAACTGGGCAAACTACCTAATTATAATTTGAAAATTACGATTTCCATTTTTAAGCCTTTCAGAATTTTCAAAAAGCTTTTTTTTTAATGCAAAGTGTTATTTTGTAAAATATTTCAAATATGTGGTCAAACATTCCCTGCTTATATAAAGCATGGAACTGGAAGAGATTCAGTAGCGAGAAAATTGTACAGAAACTCCAATGAGGACTTTTTAGAGAGGAAAGCGGATAACTGCAATGATAAAAAAAAAAAAAAAAAAGAAAGAAAAAAATCGTTTGATCCTGTTCTGGTTGATTCAGAAATGGAATCTCTCAAGCCGTACACCTTCATTGCATTAGGATAAGATTGCGTGTGAAATGCACATTCAGTGGTTTGTGCCATTTTTGTGCACTAAAGCTGTTTATAAGGTTCTAGCATGATTTGTGTATTTGGGGGAAATGTATTAGGAATTTAATTAGAATATAAATAAGACAACCTAAATTTACAGAAATGTAGCTATATTCAGTGGAATTTTGTTGTTTTTTTCTGCGTGAAATTTTTTTAAATATGCATCTAATGGTTTCTGTTATGGGTATATGTATATGGAAATTTGTATTTGGAAAAATAAATAAGTCATAATTATGTTTTTTTTTTCATGTGCAACTTCAGTCAGAAACAATATAAATTTTACGATAAATCAGGTAACATGAAGGCAGCATAAACTTCATAACTAGACCTGTATGGAGTCTACAGCTGTAAAGTTTGACAAAGAATAATTTCTAAAGTTATACACACATCGCCTTGCATGTTCGCTTAATAAATATATCAGATGTTTTGCATGTTTTCCCCCATTGTTAAATGTGATAAAAGTGTGTGTTTCAGACCTAACAACACGCAACAGTTGTCGCTAGGAAATCACGCAAAGTTTTGTGCATATGGCTTGTGCAGGCTTTCTGCTTGGATGAATGATCGCTTCGAAAGTCCCTCTCCATCTTTATGTCACCCAAATCCAGTAGCTGTCTTTATGCCTGCAGTAAATCTCCTGATAGATGACTCTTCCCTTATTGCCTAAACTGTCACCTGGAATTACCTGAAGAATCTTTGTTATTTCCTCCCACAGAATCTCATTAATGTTTGAAATCTCCTGCCTGCTACTATTGTTTGTTATAAAACAGACAGGAAACGCATTACCGGTGAATCTTTTTCACTGCAGCAGTGGCCATGAACTGAACTTTTTACAATGTGAGAGACTTGAAATGATTTCAGTCAGTGCACTATGAACATTTTGTTGTTGTTTTTTGTTGTCACTGTTCTCGGCCTGCTATCCCGTCCTCTGTCCCTAATTCCATTGCAGTTACTGTATATATATATATATATAGCCTTTCCTTAACCAGGGATACTCGGGAGCCTTCTAAGTGATTTTAAAGTGCTTTTATGCTGCTGTAGGCGAAGGGCAGGAAATAAATGGAAGGATGGAGGTGTATCTGTCTTTTGGGGAACAGACATGCTCATCGCTCCTCCCTGAGCTTGAGAATAAGAGGCACAGTGGGGGAGTGGACAGTGAGGTGCTAATGATACACTGAAATAATGTTAAAGAGCTGCTTTCATGCCCAAAAAAGAGCAAGGAGTAACAGTTCTGAACAAGGTTTTGGCCACCCCTGGTGACCACGAGAGCATTAAGTAAAACTGCGATAGTGGTAATGAATGACTTTAGTGTCGTAGGCCTGTGGCACCAAATTTAATTTAGGCAATACAGAGGGACTATTAAGGCAGAAGTCTGGTTGCAGTAATTACATAATATGGTAATACATTGCCATCTGCACTGAGAGACTATAGTGATGGTGAGTGATGGTGTTATTGGGGACATTCCCGGGGAATATATTCATTTATCCTTTATCACTTTTGTGAGTCTCAGTGTTTTAGCTAATATGCTTAAATATACCCAGTGAACTGCTGTGTGATATTTCTTCACACTGCTACTTTGTCCTCATGAACGGTAGTATACAGTGGGGAAAAAAAGTATTTAGTCAGCCACCAATTGTGCAAGTTCTCCCACTTAAAAAAATGAGAGAGGCCTGTAATTTTCATCATAGGTATACCTCAACTATGAGAGACAAAATGAGAAAAAAAAATCCAGAAAATCACATTGTAGGATTTTTAAAGAATTTATTTGCAAATTATGGTGGAAAATAAGTATTTGGTCAATAACAAAATTTCATCTCAATACTTTGTTATATACCCTTTGTTGGCAATGACAGAGGTCAAACGTTTTCTGTAAGTCTTCACAAGGTTTTCACACACTGTTGCTGGTATTTTGGCCCATTCCTCCATGCAGATCTCCTCTAGACCAGCAATGTTTTGGGGCTGTCGCTGGGCAACACGGATTTTCAACTCCCTCCAAAGATTTTCTATGGGGTTGAGATCTGGGGACTGGCTAGGCCACTCCATGACCTTAAAGTGCTTCTACGAAGACACTCCTTCGTTGCCGGGCGGTGTGTTTGGATCATTGTCATGCTGAAAGACCCATCCACGTTTCATCTTCAATGCCCTTGCGGATGGAAGGAGGTTTTCACTCAAAATATCAAGATACATGGCCCCATTCATTCTTTAGTTTACACGGATCAGTCGTCCTGGTCCCTTTGCAGAACAAAAGCCCAAAGCAGGATGTTTCCACCCCCATGCTTCACAGGAGGTATGGTGTTCTTTGGATGCAACTAAGCATTCTTTCTCCTCCAAACACGACAAGTTGAGTTTTTACCAAAAGTTCTATTTTGGTTTAATCTGACCATATGACATTCTCCCACTCCTCTTCTGGATCATCCAAATGCTCTCTAACAAACTTCATACGGGCCTGGACATGTACTGGCTTAACAGGGGGACACGTCTGGCACTGCAGGATTTGAGTCCATGGCGGCGCAGTGTGTTACTAATGGTAGCCTTTGTTACTTTGGTCCCAACTCTCTGCAGGTCATTCACTAGGTCCACCCGTGTGGTTCTGGGATTTTTGCTCACAGTTCTTTGTGATCATTTTGACCCCACGGGGTGAGATCTTGCGTGGTTTTTTGTACGTCGGAGCCCCAGAGCGAGGGAGATCTATCAGTGTTTTGTAGGTATTCCATTTTCTAATATTGCTCCCACAGTTGATTTCTTCACACAAAGCTGCTTACCTATCGCAGATTCAGTCTTCCCAGCCTGGTGCAGGTCTACAATTTTTTTCTGGTGTCCTTTGACAGCTCTTTGGTCTTGGCCTTGGTGGAGTTTGGAGTGTGACTGTTTAAGGTTGTGGACAGGTGTCTTTTATACTGATAAAGAGTTCAAACAGATGCCATTAATACAGGTAAACGAGTGGAGGACAGAGGAGCCTCTTAAGAAGAAGTTTACAGGTCTTGTGAGAGCCAGAAATCTTGCTTGTTGTAGGTGACCAAATACTTATTTTACAGAGGAATTTACCAATTTATTCTTTAAAAATCATACAATGTGATTTTTTGGATTTTTTTCTCATTTTGTCTCTCATAGGTATACCTATGATGAAAATTACAACCCTCTCTCATCTTTTTAAGTGGGAGAACTTGCACAATTTGGTGGCTGACTAAATACTTTTTTGCCCCACGTTATCTTTCAAAAGTTTGGGGTCAGTAAGTCTTTTTTATTCAAAAGTAACAGAAAAGACATTTATAATGTCACAAAAGATTTCTATTACAAATACATGCTACTTTTTGACTTTCTATTCCTCAAATAATCCTGAGGAAATGTATAACACAAACAATTGAGCAGCTAAACTGTTTTGAAGATCGCTAGCATTAATAAGAAATGTCTCTTGAGCACCAGATGAGCATATTAGAATGATTACTGAAGGATCACGTGACACTGAAGACTAGATTAATGATGCTGAAAATTCAGCTTTTGCCATCACAGGAATAAATTACATTTTAAAAATATCTTAAAACAGAAAACAGTTCTTTTATATGTCATAATTTAGATTTAGAATGTTTCACTTAGCAAGTGAACTGTCATGTGATGCCATGTGAGCAGTGTTTTATAATGAGGGTCTGTGCAGAATAAGGCCGATTTCACACTGCAAACATGAGCGGTGCATGTTAACAAACTTTCAAGACTTTAAAACTTTTTGACCAACTTCTAAAAACAAATTTATAGTTGTCTTTGTAAAGAAATATGTAGGTTTGGAGCCGCTGCTGTGGTGCTGTACAAACGCTTACGGGTGAATTTTTTTTTTTTTCCCTTTGGACGAGCCTGCAGCTGCGTGGACAATGGTAGTACCGATGACATGAAAGCTAATGTTGAAAGCTCAAGCTTGCGGTGTGAAACAGGCATAAAAATGTATGGAATTTTAGTACAAATATAACAATAAATCAAGACATTAATTATATTCCACACACAAAACACAGTGGCACTCACTATTAAAGCAAGGAACTGTTACATTACTCAAAGGGAACAATGAACACAACAAGTGCAAATAATCTAGTAAATAATGTCAAAAAGCTTGGTGACCCTGTATAAAACATGGCATGAAAAACTGAAGTTGTGCAAAAATATCTGTGTTAAAATAAAACACAGTTATCTTATATTGTACAGGAATGGTCTTGGTCTTGTGTTTATAGGAAACTAGAAACCTTCCTGTTTTTCATTTTGATGGATGTCATTCCGTAAATCCCTGAGCTTGTAAATCAATACTCCAATGTTTCAGTGCCGGATTCTGCTAATATCCATAGTGTTATACTGCAAGAGTCTGTCAGATACTCCAATAACGGCAGCCAGGGCTTAAGGGAGTTTTATGAATTACACATTATGTACTATACTTTACTGTCACTTTTATTAAATTTGTATTTGCTTTGCATTTTTAACGTTAGTTCTTCATAGAGATCTAAGCCTTGCCACACATAAAATGCTATGTAAATTTCCTGTATGACCACACTTCAGGCAAGATTAATTAATTTAATGGCTTTAATGCAAATGTATTGTCTTTCATTGTGCCAAGAACTCATAGGCCCTGCAATAAACAACATTTCTTTACAGAGAATGACCGTCAGTTAAAAATAAACTAGATTAAGCTTTCTCAAAAATGAAGTTGCCTGCTCATGTACTGCCGCCCTCTCTTGTGGCAGCTCATTTATCTTCCTTAAATTTTCATCTCATGTAGCATTTTAATTCACGGTATCAAATTTAATTTTTGCTGCAGTGGTTGTTAATGGCCTAAATTAAATATTGTGCCCCATCCAAAGCATGCATTATACTTTAATCAACCCCGCTGGAAAGAATGTAAACGAAGAGTGAAAAACAGATTGAAGGAATAATGCACGTGTTTTGGCAGGGTATAAATTTCCTGGCACAACAAGAATACTTTTCAACGCGTCTCTTTGTTCATGTACGTCCCGGTTTTTACAGATATGCTAATAAATCAAAGCTTTGTAGGAAGCTTATGTGGAGTCTCTTTAGCCCCTGTCATAGCTTTTGCAGTCACTACTAATGTAGTTTATGTATCAAATTATATATAAAGTTGCAAATAGGGCTGAAGAACAGGCATTCAGTGTAAATGTAAACAAACTCTGTCAAAGATATTGGGTCAGTTCACTCTCACCGCACAATAACACATATGAACACTAATAAACTCATACAGGAAGTGGCTCATTCTTTCCAATTGTCCCTTCTGCCAAAAACTGGATGTGATGTCAAGGCTGAACAGAGCTTTTGTAAACATTGTCCATGGCAGAGTGGACAGCCACTGAGGTGTTAAAACTGATTGTTTGCCCTGGCATTATGATTCTCTGTGGTGTTTTGTGTTTATTCTGTCTGCTCTGTGGTGATGCTGCCATCCAAACAGTAAATGAGTAAAGAAGCTTGGCTTTGTGTGTGTGTGGGTCAAACACAGGACTGTCAAACAATGCAGAGCATCATCTTCCTGATAAAGTCACTGGCAACAGCTTGTTAGTTATGTAGCAGAGAACACATCCAAACACAATGATGAATAAAATCTCAGTAATTGGGTTGTTGCTGTCAAGATCAGAAATAATTTCTGACTAGAATCACTGAAGTAAACAAGAATAAGACATACTTTTGTTTGTTTCATTGGGTTATCCAAAGAGTAAAATGTCATCACATAGCTGGGAATAATTTGTTATGTGAGTTTCTCTTTTGCTTTCTGAGCGTGTACTTACAGAAAATCCAAAAATCCTCAAGCTATCTGGATTGCAACTAGGGTCCAAAATCATACACTTAAAGTGCCAAATGAGAGTAAAACTTGGCTTTGGCAAGTGAATAAACAAAGTTCATTGCCAGTTGGCAGATCATTTTATTAGAAATGGCAACATTACTTGGTTTAAAACAGATAGTGTGCCCCTTGTGATGTAAGCAGTAGAATCAAAGCAGTACAAACGAACTGTAAAACCTTAGCCCCGACCCTCACCTCTTTTAACAACTTTTGTTCATCTAGAACAAAGGTGTTTTTCTTCAGAAAACCATGTTATGACAAATGTATAGGATATTCTTCATGTTAAGCTTCTAAAACAGCAATAAGAAAAAATTGTGTTTTTGTAGCATTTTCATGTCACTGAAAGATGGAAACAGTAGTGTTGCAAGTGAATGAAATTTGAATGGAAAATATAAATCATTAATAACAATATAATTAAAATATACTATAGATTTTTTTCTCATGATTCTTGATGAATATCAAAAGAACAGCATTTATTGTAAAGTGAAATCTTGTGTACAAGTGTTTAATGTCACGTTTGATTCATTTAATGCATACTTTTGAATGGTAGTGTATGTATATTTAAAATAAAATAATACAAAATACAGTTTAGTGGCCAGTAAGAAACATTTATAACTTGTACATTTTCTCAATTTCTCCAGCATTTGTTAGCAATAACATAGGACCCCGATTCCAACAAAAATGTACAGAGAGTGTAAGTTTTATATGGCAATCTACAGAATTTACCATCTTTTACCTGGTTGCCAAACTTCTGCAGACTTACCAAACACACCTCCCCAGCATATTTTGCCCATTGCGTTCGAATCTGAAGTCTTAAAGAGGTCATGAACTGCCTTTGTTTTTTATTTTGTACTGTTCTCTGAGGTCCACTTTTATAATGTTATCAAGACTTTTTACATTTTGAATAAAAACATTACTGTCGGATCCAATATAGTCGGCACAGCATTTTAGTTTCAATCTTTTTGAAAATCCCGTGTCAAATTGTGCCTTGTTTGTAAAGGAATCTGCGTGAACAAAGGACCAAGTTCTACTGACGCGGTCTGGAACTTCTTTAAAAATTAAATTCATCCACTCTTTCCTAACGTTATGATCAGAAGGAAGGCGATGCAAAGACTGTGTTTTTCCACAACTTGGCACTGCGCAGAGTCTTGTTGTCTTCGGAGCCATCTTTATCGTTTGCTTTCTGCATAGACCTGCGTTTGCTTCTCTCGTTATTTACGCTACATGTGTGAATTGGTGGGCGGGGCTAAACAGGCAGCGATGTAGAAGCAGGCATTGATCTTCTTCTGCGAAGGCAGTATTTAGCTGCAGTATTACATCATAAACAGCACATTCCACAAGCTGTTATTTTAGCAGACTGGCTTCAATATAAGCTTTTTTTAGACTAGCAAGAAATGTTTGAGTTCTGAAACTTACAGGATGTTTTTATAGTACAATGACCTCATATGTCAAAAGATCAGGGAAATTTTGATTTCTCAGTTCATAAATATGTAAAATATAAAATAAATTCTGTTTTAAATCATTATTCCATTCTAATTCTTGTTCTGCTTTGTTTCTTCAGAGGTGACACCTAGTCCAGTGAAAACACCCTCCTCAGAAACCTCACCTGTGAGCTCGACCCGTCAGCACCGGGATTCTGATCGCTACTGTCAGCTGTGCAATGCTTGGTTCAACAATCCTGGAATGGCACAGCAACACTACGACGGCAAAAAGCACAAGAAAAACGCAGCACGCGCAGATCTACTGGAACAACTAGGGAAGACTTTAGACATGGGAGAGATGAAAGGTACAGACTTAAACTCTCTGTTAATGGCTGTTTATGGCTGCATGATTAATTTGGCTGTTAGTTCATTAGATGATGAAGCACTGAACTGAATGATAAAAGATTTGTATTTTGTACTTTACTGTCCTGCAGGTCTTTAATGGAAATGAGAATGTTGATTATATTGGCCAGTGCAACTGCCTAGAAATGAATTGGTTATGCAAAATTACATACTGTGTGTCATATAATTAAGCTTGAAATGACTAGGTGTGATGCCATTAAATGGTAATTGAGGTTTACAGAGAAATGGTTTGAATACAGTACATGCAAATATTTTCCCAATGGTTTTTCATAAAAAACATTTCAATATTTTACATTAGTAATTTATGTTTTTACTGAAACAACCAACCCCAGAAATATTTACAATGGAGTCCAAAAGTCTGAGGCCATTCTTTAAAATGGATCTATTTTACATTGTTTTTATTAAATATATAAAATAATTACAAATTATATTATCAGCATAACAATTAGAATGAAAAGTAGCACTCAGGCTCTTTGAGTGTCACTTGATCAGTGTTCATCAAACAACATGTTTTTGTTTGTT
Source organism: Sinocyclocheilus anophthalmus (assembly GCA_018155175.1). Taxonomy (NCBI): domain Eukaryota; kingdom Metazoa; phylum Chordata; class Actinopteri; order Cypriniformes; family Cyprinidae; genus Sinocyclocheilus; species Sinocyclocheilus anophthalmus. The sequence continues at coordinate 281,814 of JADLZN010000271.1, forward strand.
TGTTTTAAAAGCCAATAAACTGTTTTTGGCTTCAGTTTTTTTATTGATTTATTTTAAGACTTGTCTATCATGCAGCACAGATATGTCACATCTCAGCTCCTTTTCCTTTGATGCTGTGATGTCTTCAAAAGTAACTGCATTGAAAAAGGAATTCACAGAGTTGTGTGAATTTTTATATGACCTCTTTGTTACTCAAGGTATGCGAGCTCAATGGCAAACTGAGGTCACAAGGATTGACCTATGTTGCTCATGTTATATTTCACTGTGCTTTTTTATTGAAGGCTATTCCCAGCTCAGAGCGGTAGTTGGTGCCACGGGGCTCACTTCTTCGATAGATTAATGAAAGTGCTCACATAATACAATAAAACTTCTCAATGTGTCTTTTACTTCCCTTGCCTCTTCTCCAGCCTGGGCTCCAAGAGTATAAAAGCTATAGGTTTGTGCGTCCAGAGACTTCGATACAGGCTATTAATTTCTGAGGGATGAAGAGTGTGCTCTCCCATTGTCTCGTGGCTCACATTATGTCAATAACAATTACAAATAAATTTTCTCTCAGGTGAGAGGGAAAGAGACCAGGCCAGCAGTCATTGCTGCGAGGGATTCCACCTCCTAGCAGAACTATTAAGTAACATGGGATGTTTCAACTCATTAGAGCTAAAGGGACTCAATGCGGTACAGATCAAAGCTTCAGAGAGATTGGCGCTGTGAGACTGAGATGAGCACTGAGCTGAGGTTGGGTTTAGTTTGTTTGGACTGAAGGTTATCCCAAGCTTAGAGTGATGGATGGTGAATGCAGAGCAACCTTGTTAATGGAAGACACACTGAAGACTTGGCCAGGTTCATAGTGACTATTACTCTGTCAGCACAAGATTAAAATGGAAAACAATTAGGCTGAGTGCCGAATGAGAAAATAAACTGGAGATTTTTACTTCACTCGAGGATAGAAGTTATCTACATTTCCCACAACAGAGTTATGAATTATTTTAAGATTTTGTCAAACATCCTGCTTCACATTAAAGCTCAGAGTTTAAGGTAACACTTTAAAGTAGGGGAGATCACTGTTTTTTAACTGTAAAACAAAACAATTGTGGTTTTAAACCACTCTTTATGTTCAGAACATGACAAACACTAAACGTTTTTGAATTCTTTACACTTTTCCAGTCATTTTTCCTTAACAAAATAATAAATATCTTAATAGAAAAAAGCTTGTGCAGAAATACAGTACAGCTGAAATCACAGCACAGGCATTCTCTTTTTCTTATGTGTATTTGATTTCTTCAGACGCAGCTTATATATAGTGGTGGCCAAAATTATTAGAACACTAGTATTGTCACCAGCTAAAAATGATTTTAGGTGAGTTATTTCTATCTTTTGCCGTAGTGTGTCAGTAGGAAATATCAGTTGACATTTCCAAACATTCATTTTGCCATTAATTGTAATAATCCAGTGAGATTTTTGTTTGCACAAGGAGTCTGACAACAGCCAGTGCTCAACACAGAGATCTGATCTGATCATCATCGGTCTGTCTGAGATGACATGAAGAAACAGAACAAAAACGAGACAGGACTAATCCAGTAAGAACGTGGCAACGTCTCCAAGAGGCTTCAAGAAACCTACCTGCAAAGCTACAGTATTGTAAAAAGTTTTAGGCACTTGTGTAAAAAGGTAAAATGAGGATGCTGTCAAAAATAATGTCATAAATAGATTTTCTTTATCAATTAACTTCTATTAACTAAATGAAATCAACATTTGGTGTGAGCATCCTTTGCGTTTAAAGCAGCTTTTGCTCTAGGTGCACTTGTGCATAGTTTTTCAGTTAGCTTTGCAGGTAGGTCTCTCGAAGCATCTTGGAGACGTTGCCAAAGTTCTTCTGTATTTAGTCTGTCTCAGTTTGTTTTGTTTCTTCATGTCATTCCAGACAGACTGGATGATGATAAGATCAGATATCTGTGTGGAGCACTGGCTGTTGTCAGTCTTAATGGGCCGCGTTTCAGTCACTATTTCATATTCATCTCATTACCTGACAATAGAAATGGTAAAACATATAAATGAAAACTGTTTTATTGAGAATTTGGCTGCATTAAAAAACAGTACGTGGGCATAGAGAGGCCAAAAAATGTAAATGGCAATACGACGTAATGATGTTGTGAATATGCTAATTAGCATATGACATATATAGTAATTTAGCATAATTTTTTAAGTGCTTTAGCTACTTTCCATTGAAAGAAGTTGGCAACACGGTTTGCGCAGCTCAAATTAGTAGCTCTGTTTCATTCCACTTTTGGCGCATAAACATTATATCGAGCATTTATCAAACTCTTGTTATCGTTTTATCGAGAAATTATTTCGCGATAATTATCGTTACCATATTATCGCCCAGCCCTAATTGTCCACCGTGACTTACAATTTTTTTCAGTTTAAATTGGTGCAAGGTGTTACAGTTATCCCTGGCCTCCCCTATATATCCATGTTCAGTTTGCATTCACTACCGCACACTGTGATTTCAGCATCAGGAAGACCTGGACCAAAATGGACCTGTAGAAATAGTCAGTCAGTATACTGCACCGCAGCTGAGCTTTCACGCACATTTCCTCCACTGGGTTAAGGAGGGAAAAATGGATGGGCCAACCATCTCTGCAATTTTCCCCTCGGCTGCCTGTTCTCACTGTCTGCCCTGCGAGGCCTCTCACTAATGTCACCTAGTCATTACTCCAGCCAGGAAATGTCAGCACAGACACCGCAGCGTTCTGTAGTACGCCTCTCATGGCTTCTCTCCAACGTGATTATCAATTAGTAATGATGTGGCAAATCACCCTAACGGCCAGAGCGAGAGAGAGAGAGGAGAGAGAGAGAGAGAGAGAGAGGGAAATGTTGCAGAAGAACTTGCTGTCTAATTCATCGGGCTGGGAGCTGTTGGTGGCAGGCTCATCTTTCACTCAAAGCGTTAGCACCTACAACACTTGCCTCTGTCTCTCTTTCAGTATCCATCCCATGTTTTTTCTCCTTCTGTCTGCTCGGCTTAGATTTTTCTGCATATTTCTCTGTTTGCATATATCTGTCCCGGGCATCCTTTGAGAGTTGTCTGATGTTCAGAGCATCAGAGAGGGAGGCAGCAGCCACACTTTGAAGACTGCAACATCATGAAATATTCATAGCTTTTCTGTTGAGCACTATGTCTGCATGCTTTCTCATGAATGTGTGTGTCTGTGTGTGTGTGTGTGTGTCTGTGAGTGCATGGCACGTTTTCTTCTCCTGCTGCTTTGAATTGCAGCACCTTTTTATTTATACAAAGGGAGGGCTAACTGTTACTTCTGTGTTCTGTAGATTTTTTGGGAGGGTAAACATCAAGGGGTTCTCCTACATTTTTCTATGTTGTTGAAAAAGGGCCACTATCCAGGTGATACCAGTTGAACGTTACAATTTTTTACACACCCATGAACTCAAACTGTATGCAGTTATTGGTGATGTACCGACAGAGAATGGTGGAGGTCGTCTTTTCTTCGCAACTATCATGATGTATCATGATGCTAAATATATAAGGACAAAAATACATAATCATTTAATACGTGACATTTAAAAAATTTCCATCAGTTATTGATCAAAATAAATTTATTTCAGTCAGATGGGTGAAATAATTTGAACGTTGTTATATACACTTATTTTACAGTATGATTAATGTATCTGTATATACATATTCATCATTCATGATATACATTATTATTATTATTATTTTGTAATTATAATTGACACCTTTTTGGAGGTCATCTCTTCTTCGTAACTAGCATGATGTACTGATCAGATGTTATTTAAATGTATAACACAAATAAAAATAAATACACAAATAAATAATTTAATACATTAGGGTATTTGAATTCTATAAATGTAGGATATATATTATATATATATATATATATATATTATATATATATATATATATATATATATATTTATATATTAGTATCTATATATATACCAATCTGTTATCTATATATATAATATTTTTTTATTTTACTAGCACAGGTGTTTTCCCTCCTTTTATCTCCTCTTTACATTTATTTAATCTTTTGTTGCTTACTCTGTGCAGTAATAGGTGTGAGCAAAAGGGCTGGCAGAATCACTTTGGACCCCTTACATCCAGCACACTCCCTCTTTGAACAGTTGCCATCTGGTCGACGCTACAGAGAACTGAGCACCAGAACGACCAGACACAAGAACAGTTTCTTCCCTCAGGCAATCCAACTCATGAACACTTGACAATAACTGTGGAAAACACACTATTTATTCACTCATACACTTATTTATCTAACACTCATACTCAGCTTACACCTCAAATTTGCACAGAATATACAGTACCTGTACATACAAAAAAAAAAAACTGTCTATTGTAATATACATGCACATACAACTGTCAATTTATATATTTGTATTCTTTATTTACTTGTTCTATTTTTTATTTTTTTATTATCTGTTTTTTGTTCTGTCACTGTCATCCTGTTACACTGTGGAAGCTTCTGTAACAAAAAAAAATTCCTCGTATGTGTAAACATACCTGGCAATAAAAGCTCATTCTGATTCTGATTCTGATTCTGATTCTAAAGCCTGTCAAATTTGAGTTTTTCCGCAGTGAACTGAGCAAACAAAAATGTTATCTCATTTTTGTCTCTTTTCTCTTCACTCTCACTCGTTTTACATTAACATTTAGCAGATGCTTTATCTAAAGCGACTTACAAATGATGACAATAGAAGTAATCGAAACCTACAAAAGAGCAATAATATGCAAGTGCTATGACAAGTCTCGGTTAGCCTAACGCAGTACATGTATATTTATATATACTGTATGTATATAAATAAATGTAATGTTTTCCTCATGTACGAGTGTGTAGTTGCTATTTTCTCCCTCACATTCATCCAACCATCCTTTTAACACTTAACACTGCACACTAAACAAAAACCCAACTCATTAGAGGGCCAATCCATAGTCATTTTGAAGGAGATTATTTTCCTCTTTCCCAGCACTCCGTGGAGGAAGTGGAGGAAGTGATTTGATCTGACATTGCAATGTGTTGGAATTATACATAGTGGCCTTTTTTAACATTCTGTCTCATACAGCTGTCATGTAGCTATCAGCTATCACAACATTTCATGTTTTCAAAACTACAAAAAATTGTTTTAATTCAATTTATGTACTCTTTTTACCAATACAAAACCTTCCAAAGAATAACATCAGAATGAGGTTTGCATCATATTTTCAATAAAACCGCATGATAACTTGCTTTTAATCATGGTCTCATACAGTTCTTTTATAACTGGCATATATTTAGCAATGCAGTGACCAGAATGAATGTTGAAAACTGGACTTTAGTTAATGCTTTGGTTTGCCTTTGAGGAGAAGAGCTTAAATTTCAAACACTTTATCAATCAGGTCTGCTTAGCTGTCCTCATTTTAACAGAGAATACTGATATAATTCAAGCTGATATGATTTCAGAAGTGATTATGGCTCTTTTCGCTGAGGTTTTTTTTTTTTTTTTTTTTTAGTGTCATCACGAAGCCAATCAGGCGACGCCTGTGACAAATTCAATCTATCCAAACACAGTCCTGCTGGTTAATTGGAAAGACAAGTTTGGAGATATAATTTGGCTCGTCTAGTAATCAGCATCTTCACTCCGAAGGACTGTGCAATTACATTCTTCCTGCCTAGTGCCTCAGTGTACAAGCCATTAGTTTTACGCGCCACCCTGAAACCGATCAAGGAGTTTTTGGTGGTTGTTGCGATTTCATTCCAAGGTGACATGTTATCTGTATTCTCTTAGGCTTTGTTGAAATTATATTTTATTGTATTGGTAAGAAATTAGCTCTTGTTTCTAAAATGATTTTGGAAAGACCAAAAAAGCATTACTTTATTTTTGTAGATTCTATGTCCTGGAAAAAGATCTAATTTAAGACATCTTGCACCAGCAATTGTCAAAATTTATTTAAAGGATAGTTCACCCCAAAAATAAAATTCTGTCATCATTAACTCATCCTTATGTTGCACTTTCTTCTGTAAAATACAAAAGAAAATATTCTGAGGAATGTTTTAACAGTTTTTACACTCGGTATCTTTACACAGCTGGTACAACAGCTGTCACTAAGATGGTATCCTTTCAAAATATGTACACTTTATAAGTTACTACTATGCTACATTTAGGGGTCTATTTGTTTTTTGCAGAAAAAAGAAAGCCATACATGTAAATGGTGGCCAGATTTTCATTTTGGGTAAACTGTATAAGGTCCTTTTATCACATAATTGAGGTACTGTAATTATTAGTATGTGAATGTAATCAGAAAATGCTAAATGAATTTTGTTGTATTATATGTGCACTGCTAAATACGGGCACTAGCCGTGGGCTTTTTCAATTTGATATGGTTGATATATTTTCTTCTGGAGCAGAAGTGGATCAGTGTTTGCTGAATTACCCACCATTTAGATGCCATCTGCGTGTCACTGTACCAATATGGGCATATTTTTCTCATTCATTGTTGTTTAGCATATTTTTGCTCATGTTTGAATTCACACAGCAGAGCTGATGACAAATTGAGGCAGAAACATTGTCTATTTACTGTGCAAACATGCTGATTCAAGCCTGTCCGACAGGTTAGTGGCTGATAATGTGCTGAATATGACAGGATGTTGTGAATTTGACCTCTGCCCTCATGATCACTGCCCATGTAAATGTAGTAGTTGGAACACCTTATACTTTACAGAATGGTATTATACTAATTTCTCCTTATAAACATATGCTTAGCTTTTCTTGCTGACTGAGAGAGTCAAAGTAGTTTGTAGTTTGTTTACCAAGGCTGCATTTCTGATTTCATGATTTCTGAAGGATTATGTGACACAGAGAATGAGAGTAATAGCTGCTGAAATGTCAGCTTTGTCATCACAGAAATAAATTACATTTTAAAATATATTCAAATAGAATAGTAATTCATTTTTACATAAAGAAAAAAACATTTTCCTAAACAGCTGACTCCAACATTGAACCTCACTGTATATAAAGAAGGAAATTAAAAATGGCCAAGCACCTAACTTTTAACTTAAAGTAAATATGTAGCTAAAGCCTGTTTGAAGCAGAGTCCTACAGCACCTAGTTACTACACATTAGTGTCTGCTGAAATCCCAGTTATGGTGAGTGTGTCATGGTATCTTATGTGAGTATTGATGGCAAAATGAATTGACTCTTAGAGTGTAATGATTAGTGACTAATAGTCTAACTATTATTCCAACTAGTTTAAGTTGGATAAACTGAAGGATCGACAGATGGGAATCTCAGTAAGTGAGTATGTCCCAGGGCATGTCCCAGATCAGTGGTGTTATGATCCCTGACAATACCAGAGGCCTAAGGTGATAATATCCCTGATAAAGGGGGGGGGCACTTTTAAAACTATTGTGCTCTAAGAATTCTGGGAATGCTGTGGGAAAGATTGTTTGATTCCACTTCCACTTCTACTTCACATTTGTATTTCTGCAATATCACTCTAGCAAATGCGCGTACAAAAATGCTAAGTCATAACTGTCATAGAAAATTGATTCTTGGAACAATTCTACATTTCCTATTTAAGTGAGGTGAGAGAAATTAAATACTTACAGAATATTATATATATATATATATATACGCCAAAGACCACCGCGGCCAACATTCAATATCATTTTTTCCACGTGGTTCCTACTATTTCCTTCGCGAGGATAGTGATCATTCTGTGCTACAACTGTAATAAATATGAGGGCAAGGGTGACTACAGATGAGGAGGAGGGACGTCATAGGAGCCTGCGCACCGGGTCGACGCTTCATGTAATGTGTTCCAGTGGGCAGCTCCGCGCCACCCCCGCGACCACACCCACCGCGGATGACCGGTCCCTATATCCCGCGCCCGCTAATAATGGCTAAAATTTGATGGATGCCATGGTGCATGGTCCCCATTATCCTTCAACCTTTTCCAACAAAGCATATTCAGAGGCCACGGCCTGTCAAATAAGCCAGCTGGGAGAACCGTCACCACAAGCTACACGGCTCTGCCCCCATCCTTCAATCGTTCCAGGACCAAGTAGTGTGTGTTTGTGGGGGGGGGCGAATAATGGATATGGGACTTACAATGAATCCGTGCGGTGTGTGTCTATCCACATACAATTATACCAGATAAACTAACCGATGTGATATGGTCATGCTGCATTCGGTAACCCACACAATAATTCAGCCGCGCTTTTTATTGTTAGAATTATGCCCCCCCAACCCACGACGTAGCCGGACACCACAACACAAATATTACACCCAAATATGCGCAAACTCTCCTTCTGGGGACTTCCAAAACCCCGCCTCCGATGCAGACAACACCAGGGCCCATTGCTACAAACTGTTTGGTTAAAACTTCTGAAGTAAAAAAAATATTTAGTTTATGACCATGTATCTAGGAGCTTTAAAAAGTTGTGGAGGAAAATGACATTTTTTTGCTGTGCTTTTCAGTTTCACTGGGAGGATATTGATCTTCAATTATTTAAAAACCCCTGCTGGAACTGCCCAGTGGCAGAAAGAAATAAGAAAAAGAGCAATGAAAAATAAATAAGCTCTTGGGTGTGTGTTATAACACAGGAGATAGACAAGCTGACAAAAAAAGACTGTTCAGGTCCTGCAAGCTTTTGGTCAGGTTTTTTTATTATTATTTGCCAACCTGCTGTAATACACCAGCACGTGCTATCAAAGAACAGGCAGAAAGCGAAGGCAGAAAACTCTAGATGAATAAGAATGAGTAAAATTAAGCATGATGATGAATCAACAGTACGACATGAATTTCTCCATGCCCTTCTCCTGCAAATGTTGTTTATGGGTTTAACTCAATTTGGAGAGGAGGAGATTGCAAAGGCCATTTTTCAGCTGCAATATCATTAGTGCAACATGACAGCAATTACACGGGACGCTTAATCCATAACGGGGGCGCAGGCGGCAAACAGCACTGATAGACAGCCAAAGTGCTGCTATGTCACGTTAGTAACAAGCTTTTTGCTGTCCAGAGTCAACACACAAATACAGTAGGTAGAGGAAAGTAACTAACTGTAAGTAGTGATGCTACTAACTTAATCTTTTTTTTTTTGTAGTGTGAATACTTTTTCCAACGGGTAGAAGTGTGACAGAATGTTATATTTACTGTATTTTTTGTCTAATTTTATTTTATAGCAGAGCAAGCTGAGGCTGTGATCAGACATGCTCTGTCTTTTTTGTCATATATACACTGAACAAAATTATAAACGCAACACTTTTGTTTTTGCCCACATTTTTCATGAGCTGAAATCAAAGATCTAAGACTTTTTCTATGTACACAAAAGGCCTATTTCTCTCAAATATTGTTCACAAATCTGTCTAAATCTGTGTTAGTGAGCACTTCTCCTTTGCCGAGATAATCCATCCACCTCACAGGTGTGGCTTATCAAGATGCTGATTAGACAGCATGATTATTGCACAGGTGTGCCTTAGGCTGGCCACAATAAAAGGCCACTCTAAAATGTGCAGTTTTACTGTATTGGGGGGTCTGAAAACCAGTCAGTATCTAGTGTGACCACCATTTACCTCAAGCAGTGCAACACATCTCCTTCACATACAGTTGATCAGGTTGTTGATTGTGGCCAGTGCAATGTTGGTCCACTCCTCTTCAATGTCTCTGCAAAGTTGATGGATATTGGCAGGAACTGGAACACGCTGTCGTATACGCCGATCCAGAGCATCCCAAACATGCTCAATGGGTGACATGTCCGATGAGTATGCTGGCCATGCAAGAACTGGGATGTTTTCAGCTTCCAGGAATTGTGTACAGATCCTTGCAACATGGGGCCGTGCATTATCATGCTGCAACAATGAGCAGAATCAGAATGAGCTTTTTATTGCCAGGTATGTTTACACATAAGAGGAATTTGTTTTCGTGACAGAAGCTTTTCCACAGGTAACAGAATGGACAGTGAAGAACAAACAAACAGATAATAAAAAAGATTGTAAAATAAGACAAGTAAATAAGGACATAAAAAATTAATTATATAAATCGACCAATTGATGTTTTTGATTATGTATTTTATTTAGTCCCATTTAGCAGACACTTTAGCCAAACCCCCCCTTGGGGACTTACAAATGAGGACAATAAAAGCAGTCAGAACTAACAAAAGAGCAACAATAAGTGCAAATGACAAGTCTCGGTTAGCCTAACACAGTACAGTACGCAAGGTGTACTTACAGTGGGTACGGAAAGTATTAAGACCCCCTTAAATTTTTCACTCTTGTTATATTGCAGCCATTGCTAAAATCATTTAAGTTAATTTTATTAATCTCATTAATGTACACACAGCACCCCATATTGACAGAAAAAAACACAGAATTGTGCACTTTTTGCAGATTTATTAAAAAAGGAAAAACTGAAATATCACATGATATAAGTATTCAGACCCCTTGCTGTGACACTCATATATTTAACTAAGGTGCTGACCATTTCTTCTGATCATCCTTGAGATACACCTTCATTTGAGTCCAGCTGTGATTGATTATACAGATTGGACTTGATTAGGAAAGCCACACACACCTGTCTATATAAGACCTTACAGTTCACAGTACATGTCAGAGCAAATGAGAATCATGAGGTCAAAGGAACTGCCTGAAGAGATCAGAGACAGAATTGTGGCAAGGCACAGATCTGGCCCAGGTTACAAAAACATTTCTGCTGCACTGAAGGTTCCTAAGAGCACAGTGGCCTCCATAATCCTTAAATGGAAGACTTTGGGACGACCAGAACCCTTCCTAGAGCTGGCCCGTCGAGTTATCGGGGGAGAAGAGCTTTGGTGAGAGAGGTAAAGAAGAAACCAAAGATCACTGTGGCTGAGCTCCAAAGATGCAGTCGGGAGATGGGAGATGATGGGGAGAAAGTTGTAGTAAAGGTCAACCAGCACTGAAGCACTCACCAGTCGGGCGCTTTATGGAAGAGTGGCCTGACGGAAGCCTCTCATCGTGCAAGACACATGAAAAGCCTGAATGGAGAGTTGCTTAAAAAAACACTCTCCTGCATGAAGGATCTACAAGATGTGGCGAGAAAGAAATACGGATGATCTGGTATGAGGAGACCAAGAAGAAATTTGGCCTTGCATTATTCGCACAGCGGTATGGTGAGTGGAGAAAGGGGCGGGGAAGTGGCGAAAAACAGGCAACTTGCTTAATCACCCTTACACATACTCAGTCCCAATCCAGTGAACGCGCATGGTCGGTGGCAGTCATATGCCCTGTCCTCCGGGGTGTTGTTTTTCAGCGCAGGGACAGGAAGATTCCTGGTGGTTGCAAATCGAGGGAAAGAGACCCTTATCCGTGGCCAAGTACAGGCGATATCCTGGACCCGGGGCCCAAATCCATTCTCCAATGCTCAGCCCTCAGACTGGGCCGAAGGCCACTTTACCTTCCAATCAACGACAATGACCCAAGCACACAGCTATAACATCAACGACGGAGTGGCCTTCACATACAACTCTGTGAAGTTCTTGCAAGGCCCAGCCAGAGACCCCTGATTAAATCCCAATTGGCACCTCTCGGAGAGACCTTTAAAATTGGCTGCTCCACAAACGTTACCATCCAACTGACAGAAATGTGCGTGAGGATCTGCCAAGGAGGCAGGAATGGCAGAGTGATCCCTCTAATTCCACGCGGTGTGAAAAACTGTTGGAATCTCTGCCCAAAAAAGGACTCCAGGCTCGGTTATTAGATACAAAGGGTGGCCTTGCCCTTCTAACTTATACTGAGCAAACGTTCTGAATCTTAGGACCCATGGATGAGAATTTACGTTGCATGTTTTAATTACATCTGCCCAATAAAATTTCAACAATTCTGTGTTTTCTGTCAATATGGGGTGCTGTGCGTTGTTCACATAATTAATTGAGGTGGAAGAAAAAAAAAATGTACTTAAATGATTTTAGCAAATTGCTGCCTGTGTCAAATATAACAAAGAGTAAAAAATTTAAGAGGGTCTGAATACTTTCCGTACACACTATATATATATATA